>MU753104.1:12078-22895 GCA_026770625.1 Nicotiana glauca | reverse complement strand
AAGGTGTTTGATGAATTGCTTAAAAGAGTTTATCTTTATTTAATTAGAGCGAGTGAGTACCCATTAATTTAGAATAGTTCTAGCAAAAGTTTAGATGATCTATTATGCTATATGTGCTTAAATTTTAGATTTTTATGTTGTTCTTATATGCTATTTTCATGTTGAAAATTATGAAGAAGAAAGAATCTTTAGAAATATTTTTATATGTTCATTTCATTCTTATGCCATGCTTTACATTTAAGGACACCAATATGAGCATGTACATAATGTTCTATAAAGAAAAGATTTAGACTTGAAAAGTAACAAGAAGAAGTTTTAGAAAGAAAAGATGTTTGGGGAGTATCCTTTATTCTGAGAAGGGGTCATCGTCCAGGCCGAGTGTCCTGACCAAGGCGTTGACTTCCCGAAACTATTTGTGCCAAAGTAGGGAGCATACGAGCCGAGGGTCTCGTTGCTGAGAATTTACTTAGCCATGCTAAGGTATGATACATGAGCGCTGAGAATCATGAAGCGAGTGACACCTCGTGGATTGGGCCTATTCGATCAGGTTGGGATCGAACCCATGCCGATCACACGGTGATTGAGACAGAATTAAGTCAGGATAGTTGGAAATCACAAAGTATAAAGTGAAGTATTTTTTTTTTAAAGAAAGAAAAAGAAAAGAATTCCTTTTAGAATATTCATAATTTGCTATTATGCAATTATTTTAGATTTTTTCTTATAAGCTTTATGTTTTACATGCATTTAGAACCTTTGCTCGTAATGTATATGTTATTAAAGTTTCTCCCCCTGTTGTTGAGACTCACTGAGTACAATGGATGGTACTGACGTTCTCTTTTGGGAACCTACGTTGGTCTGCGGTACAACGTAGGAACTGGATTTGCAGGCGAGCAGGCTATGAGTTAGGACTTCCTTCCCTTCCAGTGATATTGGTGAGCTCCGCTTTTGTTCATGGAGTATTCTTAGAGTTGTTTTCATTTAGCTATTTCTTTGTTTATTTAGAGAACTGGCCAGGAAATCTCATGTCCTTAGCAGTGCGTCAGTTTATCAATAAAGGCTTCATAAACATAGTCATTGGTTTGAGATTCAGATGTTATTTTATAATAACTTAGTAGTAATTCAGTAGTTACTACGAATAAAGCTTTGGAGTTGATTTGTTTAAATAATTGAATTAATCAAAAGTATTTGGTTAGAGTATTGCTTTGTTGCATATAGAGTTTGGAGTTATAATAGGTTTGATAAGTAGAGATGGTTCACTCGGTCATGTTTAGTGATCGAGTGCCGGTCTCGGCTTGTTCAGAAAATGGGTCGTGACACCGCGGAAGCGATGGAATTTCCGCAAGAGCGGAGTCGCTTCTACGATGAAAGGACCGCAAAAGCGGAACCTTGGATTTTTATTGAAAAGCCGTAGAAGCGGCATTTGTTCCGCAGAAGCGGAATCGCAGATGCGGTCCCTTATCCGCAGAAACGGAAATCACTGTTCAGAAATAGTGAAATCGAGGGTTTAATTACAAAAGTTGAAAAATCAAATTTGAGCTCGGGAGAGGGCGATTTTGAGAGAGTTTTGAAGAGGACATTATCGGGTAACGTTTCTTCAATCCCTTCTAGTTATATTTCATTATTATGTAGTTAAATCCATCACTAAAATTTGAATTGAGGATCAAAATTTGAAAAAATTGGGTAAAACTTCTTAGGCTAAACTATTGAGTTTTGAGTGGGTGTTTGACCTCCGATTTGGGAGATTTTTATATGGTTAGACTCGTGAAAGTACGAGAGTTCTGAAAATGTAAAAGTTATTCAATTCCGAGACGTTGGCCTGAAGGGCATTTTGGTTATTTTACCTACTTTCGCGCCTTAGCTTTGAATTAATTAGTTGAATCAGTTGCTTGAGATGTTATTTACAATGTGTAATTGAATTGAATAGATTTGGGCCATTTGGAGTCGGATACTCATGGAAAAGGCGTGGTTTCTAGTTGATTTTGAGCCGGTCCGAGGTAAGTGGCTTGTCTAACCTTGTGTGGGGGACCTTTCCCCTTAGGATTTGTTATTTGGTATTTGAGTGCCTTGTACGCGAGATGACGAGTGCGTACTTGAGCCAATTGTTGAAAATTCGGTTTTTACTTAAGATATTGGGACTGAGTTTTCCTTCATATTTGCCTTATTTACTTGCAATTATAACCTGTGTTAGATTAGAAAAACATGTTTAGTTGATTCAACTTGCCTAATTGTTTAAGTTCCCTTGGCTGTATTACGTGAAGTATGTTAGGCTAGTTCTACCTGTTGCTTGTCTTTTGTATTCCATTTCTGAATATCTTCTGGTTGTGGTTGCACATTTACATTGGCACTACGGATGTGGGATTCAGGTAGCTCCCCCCTTGTTTGTTTACTTTGGGACTACAAGTTAGATTCCTGATAGATCCCCCTGCATTTTTACTTTGGGACTATGGGTTAGATTCCCGGTAGATGCCCCCCTGCACATTGATAGTTGGACTACGGAACGGTATCCCGGGAGATTCTTCAGATTCACACATGTGATGGACTACGGAACGGTATCCCGGGAGATCCACTGGACAGTTGAGAAAAGGACTACAGGACGGTATCCTGGGAGATCCTCATTGTTACCATTTGGTATTGAGTTGTACATATTTCGTGTTTACTCTGTTCTTTGTGTAGTTGTTATTGCCCTGTTTAACCTGTCTATTCTCACTGTTGTACTCATTATTACTGTTAGTTTTCGTATTGTTAAATTCATATTATGTTGTTTGACCTCAGTAGGGCCCTGACCTTCCTTGTCACTACCCAACCGAGGTTAGGCTTGACACTTACTGAGTACCGATATGATGTACTCATACTTCTTCCGCGCATGTTTTTCATGTGCAGATTCAGGTACCTCCACTCAAGCGTACTATCACTACAACAAAATTGGCCTAAGGATACTAGACAACACTTGAAAAGTGTTGCCAAAATTTGCAATAGAAACGCTTTTGTATGTGTGGCTTTTCTTAAGAGCTTTTTGGAACGGAGTTTAGGTAACAATCGTAAAGCATGATCTTTATGTACAAAGACTATGTATTGTCAGCGTTGCCTAATATTAAATGTTTTGGGAACGCTTATTCAGATATTAAGCAATGGTTTACAAGCGTAATTCTTGGTACTTGAAAACCAATCCGGTATAAACGTGGTCTAAAGGAAAAATATTTCTTTCCACTTAAATTATTCCCTCTAGAAACTTTAAACTATTCCCTCTAAAAATTTCCCCTAAAGTCTGAACTATTCCTCCTTCTCTAGGGTTTGAAACCCCCTACAAAACTACTTTGATTTTTCAAAATATAGGATAGTCGATTGCATCCAATCTTCGCCAAGAAAAGGAACAGAAAAAAATTGCATCCAATCGGGGTGGTCTTCAAAAGCTGGAGCTCTAATTTGCTTCACTTGATTTCTCTGAAGGTGTGAGTTACGTCACTCTATTTTTCAACACAACAAGAAAGATTTGGCAGTTCTGGCTTTATCGATTTCTTTTGAGACCAACATACGGTCTTTTCAAGTTAGTACTCGATTATACATGTATATGTGTACTTTACTTTTATTCAATATTTGAATTTAATCGAAAAAATTCTGGTATTTAGATTATCCCCTGAATACAGAGTAATTGGATGGGAATTTTTTATACTGTCATTTTGTTATGGATTGCGGAAAACTTGGTTAAACGAGTTATAATTTTTTTAATGTATCTGTGTATGGATAGACTTTTTATAGGTTTAGCATGAGAGGATTGAAATCGTTATATTAGAATTTTGTTATACTAGCTTAATCGACTACTTTTGTATGCTTTTATTGAATATCAAGGATATTTGAATTGTCCAATTACATGATAAAATGATATGGAACTCATTAATTTAGCTATACCACGGTTCTTTGATGGAACTCAACTTGATTGACTTGATAAAAGTAAGAGCTTCTGATTTTATTGAAGAACTAGAATATTTTTTAATAACTCAAATTGTTTAATTGGAACAAGAGATATCTGGCTAAACAATTACAAGCTTGGATTTGATATAGTGAATCGATAGGAGTGTTATAAGAAATTATATAATTTTAGTGAGGGGATAAACAAATTGAACAAAGAGGCAACAAGTAAAATATCTCTTAATTTGTAGGTTAAATGAATGTAGATATACTATTACGATCTTTGAATCAAAAAGAACTGTTCATGGTCCTTCATTACATGATCTAATTAGTTATCTCTAAATTATTTGTATGTCTTACTTATACTACCCTTAAGCCCTTTTATGGAACTTGAGCTTCTATCTGAATTGCTTAGAAGCTCTAAATATGTTGAGTTTGTCATTCCATGTTATCATGCTATTCCATCTCAATTCACAAGAGGGGTTGCTCTGATGGTAAGCAACCTCCACTTCCAACCAAGAGGTTGTGAATTCGAGTCTCCTCAAGAGCAAGGTGGGAAGTTCTTGGAGGGAAGGATGTCGAGGGTCTATTTGGAAACAGCCTCTCTACCCTAGGGTAGGGGTAAGGTCTTCGTACGTACTACCCTCCCCAGACCTAACTAAGTGAGATTATACTGGGTCGTTGTTGTTGTTGTTGCCTGTCCATAGCCACGTATTAGCATGTAGATTGCTACCTTATTCTCTTTAAATTTTATGTTTAATTTTTACAATGAGCAAAGAAACTACATACTGTTACTAGTTTCTATTATAGCATAGTTACTTGCTTGCATGTCTTATTAAAGCTTAGCAATAGACTGAAGGAATTACACTACAACTAAACAAAAACCTTTTTTGGTGGAACTCTGCGACTTGTTCTATGTGTGTATTAAGTGAATTCGTTCCTAATGTGGTGAAATTATCTACCTATTATAGTACTCTATTTTAGCCGGTATTTAATTTTCAAAAGTCATCAAATTTACACCTAAATGATAATCTTATTTTTTAGAAATATGCTCTATATACAGGGATATAACCATGTTTTACAAAGATAATATTTTGTTGCACAGTTATATTGTCCCGGTTTCTTTGTTGCTGCAATTCTTTTTATAGATAAGACATCTACTAATAGCCAACTGACCTCACTGGTTCGAAACAATAGTAAACTTAAGAACTCATTCATGCCTAACTGTTATTTTTCCTTTTTGTAGTATTGAGCTTAGGGGAGCCAGTACTAGTACCAGACATGGTAAGTAGCATCAGACGCTGATTTCACAATGTTGGATAACAAAAGACAATATTCTTATGATACTACTCATTAAGCATCTAACTACTCACATTATTTTATTTTTTTGGATTTGCAGGCAAAGTGACAATTTGGCAGTTCATAGTACCTCAGGATAACAAAGGTATAATGAACTATATTTCCTGAAAAATATGGGAATCCCACAATTATAGCACAAAACTAGATAAGTTATGTGATATCTGTACCTTATGTCTATCTCCACTTCTTTTGAAATTTCTACAAGAGTGGATGATCCAAGAATTTCTTGTCTTCTATCAAACTTTGCAGTGGTTTACCGACAAGAAATACAATTCAACTTACAAGTCTCCTTTCTGCAAAGTATGTAGTGATTGAAATCTAAAGTCAAGCTTGTGCTAATATAATTGTTCATTAGAGTTACAATTGAAAAATTCTCATATCATGTGAGAGAGAGTGAAAAATGACTTATTTTCTCTGTTTCTGGATAAACAAAGAAATGCATCCAATAAGGTTTCTAACTAAATACTTTATTTTAAAATTTGTAGGTTTGTTGTGCCAACGAAGAAGGGTGATCTTGACAGCAAAAGGGTTTTCACTGGTATTACTCAAGCTAAAGCAACATTAGAATCATTCAAGGTACTTGTAATTTATAGCCTCACATTTGTCATTTAGATGCGCGTTAGCTACCTTATCCTTCTACTAATTATGCAAGTAACACACAGGTTGTGCGACCAAAATCTTCCACATTCCTCTGGATCAAACTGATAGTCCAATTTTGACTTTTTTTATTGTTAATTGTTTCTACCTGCTAAATGAAGATGTTAGTACTATTCTTGTGATGGGGACTTCTCTTTTATACACAAGTACCACCATTTTTATCTCCTTTTAATGAATACGAGGTTTCCACTTGGTGTTGCTGCGATACATCGAGCTAGAGATGGTGGTCTTTTATTGGGAAAAGGAGCAGCAATGTCCTACAAATCAATAGAAAATGATGTTTGCTCCTAGTTTAACCTGCTTCCCGAAATTATTATATTTTCTCAGTAGAGCAACTAGAACTGCCTTAAGAATGCAAGTCATTGATGTTTCCGATGATCACAATTTTTTTCTTTGATGGCCACCCTAATGTATCCTTCTCTTAAACTTGTTCGCTCTCTCGCCAAAGGGTTCGATTTTGAGTCACCATAAAAAAAAAATTGAAGCATAGCATTACTTCGAATCTGATTATGTGTATTTCATCTTATTGCATTTTTATGATCTCATGTTACAATCGATGCAACATTTTGGCAAGCACTCCTGGTGTGTAACTTGAAGTTATGCAAATATTGTGCACCTGTAACTTTATAGGCCTTTGTAGCATTGAATATCAATTATGATGATGAATTTCATTACTGTTATGAATAATATGTATAAAATATTCTCACTTGAGTTTGCACTCTATTGGTGTCTTTCTAATATTTAATTTTATTTTCGATGTGTAGGAAAATTCTTGTGATGCAGTTGAAAATGGTGGCAAAGTCAATTTGACAATTTGAAGTTAATTATGAAGACTTTTGGACAACTAGGATATGTATCATTCAAGATACTATATGAATACATTCGATTTTGTAGAGTTCACATTTAATACACAGCTTGAAGTGATTTTCTTTATTAGTTGATGTAGTACATGAAATATATTCCTTTTTTCAGAGTTCATTGCACATATTTGTGTTTGAAACTGTCTTTTTTATTTATTAGTTAATGAAGTGCTTGATATCCTTATACTTTATTAACTAGTATTAGGACCGCGCAATGCGCAGTTTATTTTAACTAAACTTATCATAGCAAGGAATACTCTGCAATTTGTAGAAAGCAACAAACTTGATTAAGGACAAAATAAATCGAAACTTACAATTCTTGTTTCGACATAAACATTTTGGACAATCTAAGGCTAAAGTAAGGAAATCGCATCAATTTCTTTTTTCCGGATTCCATTTTCATTTGGTTCCTAAGTAATGTACTCAAAATTTTCTCCAGGTTGCTAGAGAGTCTGTCCTAAAATTTAGGCCTCATATTAGAATTACACCATACCATGCAAATGTCAAAGATCCAGAATTCAATGTTGATTTTTTCAAGCAATTCAATGTTGTGCTTAATGGCCTTGACAATCTAGATGCTAGGCGGCATATTAGCACTTTATATTACCATAACTTGTCCAAATGATCTCTACATCCTTAATTTGGGAGTCTTTAGATGGCATGAACAACCTCTTCTCATCCTTCAGTACTTCACCTCCTTTTGGATATGATTCATCATCTTCAGGTGCTAGCAAATAAATGCCAATAAACACACAAATCATTCCAAGAATGAACATTGTTGTTCTCAAAGCATCAAACACCTTGCACTCCTCAAAGTACACAAATCCAGTACGAATGGAGAAAAATGTCCAAGCTATTTGAAACATAGGGACAATAAGTATTGCATCAAAGCGTGAAAGTCCTTCATTTAACCTTGCCATCCAAAATCCACCTGTACTTAGAAACATCAGAAGCATCGAATTCGTGAACATGCTGTGTAGTATCACATAACCAGCAGATGATGACATTTCCAATCTCAACATGTTTGAAAGAGACTTGAAAAGCAATGTACAACAGCTATCTGTTTTTCTAACACATTTGCATCCTCTGGATGCTTGTCGAATGAAAATCAACTTTTACCTGATAAAAAGAAAAGACTGAATTTCCTTTGACTCTTGCTAGTTCTGAAATTCTTCTGGTCTACTCATTTGTTGTTGGCAGGTCACCGTGCATGTGAAGTGTAAAACAGAATGTTATGAATGTCAGCCTAAACCAGCTTCAAAAACTTACCTTGTCTGTACAATCACAAGCACTCCATCAAAGGTATTGATGAGTGCTTAATCCTTTTGTTAATATAAATTTGAGCTGAGCCATGTAAATCCGTGTATATGTACTAATGTGGCACTTGGTCTCTATCGGCTACTTTTTCTATGATATTAGAGGCTTATATGGGTATTCATCAAAATAATACTTGCAATGACTTGCCTTAAACATTTTGCTTTGACATTGTTTTCTGATTCCAGTTTGTTCACTGCATCGTATGGGCAAAAGACCTACTATTTCCCCATAACGCAAGCATATCAGGTTCAAACCTGTTAACAATACACTATAAGAAAAATTTTCCTTCTATAGAATTCCCAAACTGCATCAAATCATTTCCTCCCATCATCCAAAATTTAATGTATCAGCAGAAAAAGAGAATACATCAGGCAGACAATAAGCTTTTCATAAAAAATAATGTAGAGCTTGTTATCATGGTAATTCTTAGCCAGTCATCTCATACGTGCTGGACAAATTGTTCAAGAACCAAGTTCTTCCTACTAAATCATCATAAGTTAAAAACCAAATATAACATTTCCTTTCAGCCTAGGAGCATCTGTGAACATTGAATGTTATTAGGCAAACTCTTTAGCTTCGTGAAGGGGTAATAGCTACAAATAGCATAGCACTATGAGAAACACATGAAATACAGCTCACTATGAGAAATGCTCAGGACATTATATTGATTCTGATTATGGATTATTCAGCTAACTGAAAACTCAAATCTTTCCTGCATTATGAAGATAGAGAGCGCCAAAAGATCAACTAACAGCAGATTAATTTTCCAATGGAATCAAAGTAAAACCATACCAGTTGCTTATATCAGATTTTGTTAATTTTAGAGAAAAATTATAAAAATTGTGTCATTACTATAACCTTATTACAGGATTTAAAAAATAATCTTCTTGTCAGTTGCTGAAACTATAGTACAACAGACCTCTTCGTTGAACAAATTTGAAATTCATCAAAGGCAGCAACCGTATTTAACGGCTTCAAAGTACACTCAAGAGGTTTGTTATTTGACTTAAATTAAGAGGAAAAAGAGAAATAGAAAGGGGAAACAATGAATATGTTCTTTTCTGCAAAATTGTTTTAAGCACGCATGCAAAGCAGCTATAATAGAAACTAAGCTGCAGCAGACAATTTATATTCCTGCTCATCAAGGTTGAGAACTTCCAATAACTTGGGCCATTATTCTGGGATTCCTCCAGGCAAATCAAATTCCAGTAACTTTCCTTGGCTTCGGTAGTAGTCCTCAACAGGCTGACTCTGCAATCATAAAAAAGAGCTGAAATCATACAACTCTTCCTTGTAAATACCTGATAATTCCATCATGTCTAGATTTATCTCAAACCAAATTTCGGAAAACTTCTTTATACACCACATTTCTAGCTTCATTCGTTATTTGGCCATCATCATCATAAACTAAAATCTTCAACCCTTTCTACTCGTCATGCGTGAAAGAGCAACATACAGTTGTCCATGAGTAAATACTGGCTTCTTCAAAAATAATCCCACATGAGACAATGACTGGCCTTGACTTTTATTAATTGTCATGGCAAAAGATACAACAATTGGAAATTGTCTTCGCTAGAACTTAAAAGGTATTCTTGCATCTGATGGCGTCAACGTCATTCTCGGGATAAACACTTTTTGTCCAGCCATATTACCCGATAAAACCTTGGCTTCAATAACTCGATTTCCAAGTCTTGTGATGATGTGAGGACCCAAAGGGTCACCAACCGTTTCCCCATTTGTTCCGTGCTTCTAAGGCCTTGAAAACCTCACTTTTATTTGCCTCAATTTGCGTGTGCAGTCCGGGCGTGTAGCTTAAAAATGAATTCTGTGTGAAAAATGATGAATTTTGATATTAATATGGTTAAAGTTGACTTCGGTCAACATTTTTGGTAAATAGACCCGGACCCGTAATTTGACGGTCCCGGAGGGTCCGTAGAAAAATATGGGACTTGGACGTATGCCCGGAATCGAATTCCGAGATCCCAGGCCCGAGGAATGAAATTTTTCATGAAATTGTTTTCTGAAAATGTTTAAGGAAAATAAAAATGAAATTTGATCAAAAAGTGATGGTATCGGGATCGTATTTTGGTTCCGACGCCCGGTACAAGTCTTAAATATGTGTTAAGCGCTATCTGTAAAGCTTGGTTGAAAACAGACATCGTATGACGTGTTTCGGACTATAAGTTCCAAATTTGAAAGTTTATGAAACTTAGAAGAAAATCATGTGTTTTGAGGCTTGATTCTATGTATATGATGTTATTTTGGCGATTTGATCGCACGAGTAAGTCCGTAGGATGTTTTTGAGGTTGTGTGCATGTTTGGTTTGGAGCCCCGAGGGCTCGGGTGAGTTTTGGATAAGCATCGGATTGCATTTCTCATGTGTTAAAAATCTGGTATGAGGCTTCTGCAATTTCCGCAAATATGAAGCCAGGGCTCGCAAATGCGGATGCCAGGGCTCACAAATGCGGATGATGGTTCGCAAATGCGAAACCAGCCCAGGCAGGCCAATGTTCGCAAATGCGAAGAAGGGGAATCTGGCTGATGATCGCAAATGCGACCAAATGTTCGCAAATGCGAACCTTCCCCAAATGGCCCAAGTTCGCAAATGCGAACCAAAGTCTCGCAAATGCGAAGCCTGGCAAAATGCACAGTGTTCGCAAATGCGAACTAAGGTTCGCAATTTTCACATCCGCAGCCCTGCAATTTTCATACTTATAC
>MU753090.1:2489-37815 GCA_026770625.1 Nicotiana glauca | reverse complement strand
GGGGGGGGGTTAAAGCAATTGCTTTAATGGCCTCCCCCTAGACTCGGCACCGAACTGATACAGTATCGATTTTGTGACTTGCACAATTGGTTTTCAATAAATACACTTCTTTCAGTTCGATGACTACCTAGTCTGAGTAATCTAAGATAAAATGCAGTTATGCACCAATGTTTGTTCCTAAAGAACAAATTATCCTTCATTAAAAATCTCGTTCTTGCATGAAGACATAACACCAAATACTACTTTTAAGTTGTGCCTAACATGATATAACAGTTTTAGGAGACGGCTGCAAAGATCATAAATGGGAATCACAGTTACAACTTACAACTGCCAAGTGCAGTCAACCACAGAAAATAGCTCAACCGTAAAAGATAAATGTTTGTGGTTCTCGGTACTAGAAATGATTCTTCTAATTCTTCAACTAGTCGGGAAGTTGATTTAATTAGTTTCAGTTTTCCTTTGTTTCGTTAATTGGATTGGAATAGTACCTAACATTGCTAAATCCCATCACTCATTACATTTGGCCTTACTAAGATAAGGGAGGACAATTTCACAAGGAATGTGTGCAAATAACACCTTTTCTCTTATGTTACTAACCCTGTAATTTCACCCAAATAACACCTTTTCTCTTATGTTACTAACCCTGTAATTTCACAATTGGACTTCCTTAAAGGGTGTCGCCTAATAGTCAATAAAGCTGGAACGGACCTTGGTGACCAGAGTTCAAGTCGCAAAAGAGGCAAAGCAAACATTAGGTAATTTCTTTTCATCTACCCAAGCCTTGACAGACAGAGTTACCCGGTACCTACGCTGACAGAAAGTAATAGGTACCCAGTGGATTAGTCAACGCTTAAGCAAGTTGGTCACACCACCACTATTCCCAATAGAAAAGGATTCACTTCCTCAAAGTATTAAAGGCTAACTAAAGTCACTAAGTCTAACATATCTTTGATAATTGAAGACCAGGCTTATTTAGTAAAAGATGTGATACCAACCTGGCAGGCATTTACACGAAGATCCCATATTCTGACACTATGGTCAAGAGAACCAGACATGAAGCTGTCATTAACTGGAGACATACACAGTGACACAACCCTGCATCCAAGTCGGAGTTATAGATATGAAGATAATCAATATGTCATAAATCAGGGGTAGGAAGGAAGACAACAGGAAAAATATACTGTCAACTGATGAATCAGTAAATCTAGCATTTTAGGGACATTTTCACCCATTCCGGCTGTTTTACATAGTAAAAATTTATAAAACTTGTTTGCGACTGAGGTGTAGTTGTTGTAAGCATTTATAAAACAACCAGGGAGGTCCATTGTCAGTCCCTAACTTTCCTACCGAATATGCATAATTTTTTAATCATTCCAGAGATAAATACCAAGAAAAAAGCACCCTACCTCTCTTTATGTCCCTTAAAGTAACGAAGGCATCGATTATCATACATGGATAGGTACCGCAAAGATTCTGGCAGCAAATAGGAAGCAAAAATGTGAAATACCCTTTCATGTAATGCAAAATCAAAAGTTGGTCCAAAGAGAATCACCTCCATGCAAATCCAAGTTGTGTATTGAAGAGCATATAACAGAGTGAGGGTGGTGGGTAAAGCATATTCGATCAGCTCCATGCTTCTTATGATATGTATTCTTCAGCAACCTGAAGGTCAAAAAGAACTTACATGAACTATATATTCTGGTCTAGTTAAGATAGCTCATAGAGACATTACTTGCATTATGCAAAAGCTAAAACTTGCTGAAGTACCAAACAGAATCACGATTTGAATCAGTCCGAGGCCTAAGCTGTATAAATATTCATTCAACATTTCAAAATGGAGAAATAAGCACAAGGTAATAGAATATGCTCCCCAAAAATATGTTCCCCCAACCTAATTTTTTTTGTCAATTGCGGAACTAGTACAAACACTAGATTCTATCGTTGACCGACTTTCATATGAATGATAGATAATGAAGATAACTTTTTTTTGAAGATAATTAGAAATGAATTTGAATAAGTAATTTATCTACATTCCCTTGGTACATAATCAACAGTCAAAATAAATCAGCCACAGCCCAGAGGAGGACACCAATATATAGTCCAAAAATTGAGGTACACTCATGCTTCTTAACATAGCACAAACAATCATGCTAAAGTTGCTTTTCATGCTCAAGAGCCCTAAAGACACGAGTCCCTTAACTTTCTGAAATAGTCTCATAGAGGCCTTAACTACCACGGTCAAGACCTTGCACTCTTGTTTTGATATAATGACCACTTTTGGAAGTGAACATCTCAGTTTCCCGTACGAAATCAACCAGTGAGGCAATTCTAGGATGACCGAAAATTTTCAGCCCCTTTTTTGTCTCTAAACCTCAGCTTTTTCTATGGAATGGCTGCTGCAGCCTAATGCAATCTTCCTGTGAACCCAAGGGTGAATGTTTTTTCACTTTTTTTCGAAATAAGTGTTTGTCCATAAAAAAGATGAATTTTAGAATTTTTCGAAAAATTGAAAAACTCCAGAAAACTATTTTTCAAAATTTTCACTTCAGATCACTCACAAAAATTCAAAAACAACCCAAAATTGTATTCATGTCCAAACACAACTCTAATTTCAAATATCATTTTCACTTGAAATTTCTTTTTCATTTTTTCCCGGAATTTTACAATTCTTATGTCCAACGCCCACTAAGTCTTTCAAATGCACTTCTATTGAAGTTCTTCACATTTTTTAATACCGCGTAAATGTAGAGAATAGGTATGAGTTGGTGTGATAAGTCACTTTCCAGAAGAAGAGGATCTCCTTATGTAACATCTTATACTGCTTGAAGGATTGCTAAGTTAATTTTTGTTAAATGATTGCTAAGTTTAAGAAAGCATGTGGCCTTTTGAAAATACATAACCACAGACAGAGACTACTATATGAACTATAAACTCTTGATGACAGATGAAGGTCACACAATCTGTCCATATGCCCGTTAGATATTGCAAAGATTCACCAACTTCAAAATTTTAGTCCAAAACTACACAAAATTTAATACTAAAGAACGTGAAGACTGAAGTCATTGGCCAGAATTTGCAAGCAGGAACAATATGGTGTTGACAGAACCTGATAAGCCCACAAAATGGGCAATGCTCTGATGGAGAAGCATCAGGTCTTTAAATAAAGGAGACAAAGACACACTCAAGGTTTTGTACCCTGATTATGCTCTGAACAAGAACAATAGTATATTCAAGGATTGTTGCTATAATTATTCCTATTCTAGTCTTGTTCTATAAACCCAAATCCAATCTCAGACGACACTATAAATATCATACTGATAAATAATTTATGATGTTTAATCCACTAATTTGGCATGATTCATAACCTGACATAGCACTGTAAGTGGATGATACAAAAGAAAATTATAGGAAGACCTTTTCTTGCAAACTTGTTTCAAGGACTTACTTCCCATTGGCAATGTCAAAAAGTCGAATTGAGTCGTCCTCACTTGCAGTTATCAGCAAATCTTCTTTCCGATGAAAATCAAGTGAGTTTATCTGCCCGCCCTAAAAGAAAGAAATATGTCAGGGTAAAAGCAAAGTTGCCATAGATCTAAAACTATAAATTATAGATTGAAACAACAATTTGTCAAACTATATAGATCACTACTGATTCGATTTAAGAACCTTTTGTAAACAAGTATTAACATTATCTATAAGCACATCTCGTACATTGCAGAATTTCAAGTAAAGAAACAAGCCAGTATAAGGGCCAGAAGAAAGAAAGGTCATGAAGATTGAAAGTGTGATGTAGCATAAAGAGCATGAATGTGTAGGGTGAAAAGTATTGATCTGTCCCTTGGCTTGCTTATTCTTCATTAACGTCCTCTATCCTAATCAGGATAAAGGGTTTCTTGACCCAGAGGCAGAGGCAGATCCAGGATTTGAACTTTTGTGGGTTATGGATTCTAGGATAGCAACATCAAGTGCTAGTAACTCGGTTGTGAGTTTAATATTTGTACATATTTAGTGGATTTCTTAACACATATATAGAGTTTGGGCAAAAGCTAATGGGCTGAGCCGAACCCATATCTTAAAGCCTGCATCTGCCCATGCTTTGACCGCATATTAAAAGTATAAATCATCGTGGATATAGTTATTTTTTGTTTATACTACAGCTAAATAAATGCATCCAGGAGGGGGAGCTGGTAGACACATGAACAAGGTAACCGATTTCCCATATTCTCATCCCTGCTTTTGCTGTTAGTGTTAATGCATCTTTGCCTCTCTTTCTTAAATTCTTTCTACTAAGTCATTTTTCAGAGTTCATGAAAATGCTAGAACTACTTTAACCATTAGGGACGTTTAGGCTGTTAGATTCTCAGCGAAATAGGTTATGCCAAAGCCTAATTGAGAGTGAGCATTATTATAATTAGATATATTTGTTATCATAAGAAATTCAACTTTTTTGCAAAAGAGGAAATTCCTTAATAGGTACAAAAACAAAAGGCAAATTGATATTGCTCTGAGGACATACTTAAATCATTACGAATTCAATATTATATGATGTATGATATTTATTTTTTTCATCAAGTAAATAAGAAATTCACTAAAATGCATCCAGAGGATGCCAAAGTTACATCAGCTGAGCAAAAAAAGGTATCTCCTGTATAATCAATAATGAACCTGTTACAAGTAGAAGTTGGAGGAGATAACAAAATCCATGAATTTATCTAGACTATTCACATTTTCAAGTTTATACCAACAAAAGGGACTCATTAGCATCTAGCCTTGAGTTTGTATAGGGGATAAGAATTATAGGATGCGATATAACAAACACTCATTAGACACCACTTGATTTACGATATATTGAAAACAGTGCCCTGATCATGATCTCTCTATCAACTCAAACTCGAAGTCCACTATGTAAAGCTGTCAAAGTTGTTAAACATGAAATTCTTTAAATCATATATCCATCTCAAGCCTAAGTGTTTCTACTTCAATAAAAATAAGTTCTTTGATACTAGTTCCCAAGGTGATCACCTAGTAGTTGAGGGATGGGAGTAACAACCTAGAAATCCCAGGATCGAATCTCCCAATATAATATTAGCCATGAACTCATCTGCTGCAGCCATAGTAGCAGTACACTTACTAAAGGGGGTTCAACTGAACGCCGAAAAATTATATAGTGTCTATTGGTGAAAATTCTTTTGTGTATATATAAATCATTGATTCCTCCTTCAGATATAAGAGAGCATCCTTTTGGACTCCTTGATGAAATTCCTGCTTGTAGATTACTCGAGGTGCAAACAAGATAGCCCATACTCCGCGATATTACAAAAAAATAAAAATAAAAGCCAGTTTGTTGATTTTTCAACATTAAAGTTCTATATTTGCCAGTGTATTTGCTACTTGCTCTTTCCTGATTCAGCCCTTCTACTTCTGTTTAGCATTGTTCCTGATATTATTAGGTAAAAGGAAATTGAATATCCTTCCCCCAAAGTCGAGTAAGTTCAGATGCTACCACGCCAGAGAAGTGTGTTAAAAATCCACAAGTGTCAGGTCTTTGATTTTAAAAAATAGGCCATTATTTTGTAACAGAATGCTTGTCAGTCGTTCAGTAAAACTGTCACTAAAACTCTCAGGCCATTATTAAAAAAGACGAATAGAGCTGAATATACAGAACCCTAACCGGCTAGCTTGGATTTATTGATTGACTTAATTCTCGGGCGATTAAACCGTAAGGGTTCACCGGAAATCACAACGTTAGAATTCAAAGAGCAGTTCCATATTGAAAACTCGATGGGATTACTCACAAAATCTGAGAAGACTGATGCTACGGTCATGCTACGAACAATGTCATCGGTGAGCTCCGATAGTGCCGTCATCTTCCTATATGAGAAACTATAATCAGAGCGAGAGAAAGAAATTTCTCGGAAAAAATATTGTAATAGTTTTATGCTTATAGGGTTAATATAGTCGAACTTCACTTTTTTGTTTTTTGTCAAAATACTCTGCAGTCAAAAGTCATCTGGTTGTTTGACTAGTTTCTAGAAGTAAAAGTGTATGTATATTAATAATTTCCTCTAAGAAATAACATAACACTAAATACATTTAACTTTCTCTTTAACAGCCTTATTTGTTTTTGATATTTTCTTATTTTTATGTAGTGAATGACTGTTATACTTATAACAGCATTTAATGTTTAAATATTTTTTTGATCATTATAGATAAAAATTATCCAAATATCAATTATTTTTTCTTTGCTAATGCTACATATAAAAAATTAAAAATTGTTTAAATTTAAAATCTCAAAAGATATGCGTATTCCACTAGTTAAATATTTGGAAGAAAGCTTAAATATTATTAATAAATTTATAATTAAATGATAAAGATTTAAATTCTAAAACATATATTTAAAGTTACTTAGAAAAATAAATTCTTTCAATATTAATGAAAGAACTTTTTTATTGTAGCTTGTTTCGTAGATTTTATTCTCTTACTAGTGATATAACGCTTGAATTGGTGAAGATTCGTATCCAAATTTTTAGCAAAAAGGTATCCTATAGCTTTTACTTAAAGACAATCTAAGAGTGTAACAGTTAAATCTTATATCTAAACATTTTTCTGGCATCTGTCCAATAGAAAAGATATAATGTACAAATCTTCAAATCTTCTGTCTTATGCAAAATAAAAAATTTATGCAATGAAAGATATTGTCAGCATATTTTTAGAATTATTGTTAGTAACCTTAAAGATTCTATATGGTTGTTATAGAGGGGTAATTTTACAAAGAGCGTTCTGCTATAAATATGAATGTTGTTGTTACAGGTAGGGTTGTCAATGGTTCGGTTCGGCCGACTATTTTATAAAATTTGTACCATACCAATTTTTCGGTTATTCTATTATGTATAACCAAAATTAGACTTTTCGAAACCATCCCAATCATGTCGGTTTCTCTTCGGTATCGGTACGGTTCGGTTAATTTTCGGTATTTTTTTAATATCATATAAAATTCACCAGTAGAAGTAGAATGCAAGAACATACGTTCTTTTAGAGGACTTAGCAAAACTCTCTAGATATTTTTACTATTTAAAGGGTGATGAATTAAAAGAAAAAAAGATGGCTAGAATATAGATCCATCAACTATTCTATAACAACTTAAAAGAAATCAAATAAAGGCAGAGAAAATATAAATCACACGAGTTGAAAGATATAGCAAGTTTGGACTCAAGAATAAAGTCTATAGAAGATTAAATATTTAAAAAGATAAATTTAAATTATATGAAAGGAAACATATTCAATACATTGTAGTTTTCTACTCATAATTGCTAGAATACTTTGTGTCTTACTAATAAAGATACTTGAAATGCATAATAAATTTTAGGAATTAGTATTTTGAGTTTAATTACTTATTGACTTGTAATAGTTTTCATAATTCCAAGGTCCAAATAAAATTTAATACATTATTATTTTTAAACTTACTAAATAAATATATTTTTCACATGTAAAATTTATTCGGTACAGTTCGGTATTTTTTCGGTTTATTTTTATAAAATAAAAAATCTACCCTAATTATCGGCGCGGTTATAGATTTATATAAAAACCTACAGTTTCTTAAAAAGAAACCTAAAAATCGGTTCGGTACGGTACGGTCCGATTGGTTTAATCGGTTTTCGAATATCCATTGACACCCCTAGTTACAGGTAAAAAGTTGTTATAGAGAGATAAAATATAACTTTAAAAATCGATTCTGAGGAGAACTTGACTTTTATAGTGAATGGCTTTTATATAATAATATTGTTATAAAGAGGTCTAAGTATATGCATCTCGTGAAAATTATAGAAAATTAATACTCTTGTTTTTTGGTTTACCAATGAAGGGGAGGCACTTTTGAAAACTACAAAAAAATTAATACTGCCTTTTTTTGTTTTCTGGTAAAGGAAAAGTAAGGCTGATAAGGTGGGAAACATTCTAGAACTTCATTAACGATGAATACTTTGGTTAAGGATGAAGTCTATCCTCCTAACACAATTCTTTATGATTAGAAAATTAATACTCAACCTGAATAAGTATTATTTTTGTGAGATATTCTCCATATATTTTTTCCAATGTCAAAAGTAGATGATTAAAGTTTAAATTAAAAATTATGTTCTTTGGATGTACGATAATTGATTTTTTTAATGTCAAAAAGTAGATAATTAAAGTTTAAATTAAATTCTTTGGATGTACAATAATTGATTTTTTTAATGTCAAAAGTGATGGTGATGATACTTGACTAAGTATCTACTACAAAATATGGCTTACGTATCTTCTAATGTTAGGTTATAGAGGTGTGTTACAATTAATCAAGGTTTATGTAAAAATTGCAGAATGAGATTGTAGAAATTTTCTGATGATGTATTCAGAGTAGCTTGTTTCCCTTTATACAAGTAATATGGCTAAAAGAAAATGTAAAATAAAATTAATAATGTACACTTGTTCAATTCCTATTGTCTAATGCTATAACAGAAAAACTAAATTATTCCCTAACATGTGCTCTCATACCCTTATCTGTACAGCTAGATTTTCTCTATCAGTTGCTCTTATTAAATAGCTTCAATGGTTGAGATATGTACACATGTAAACTCAAATGAGTAAAACAAAATGGATAAAAAAAATATTTATCTAGAAGACTCCGAAGTCCTTTTGCTATGTCTGAACCCCGTCTTCTCCTTCATTTCTGTAAAAGATGAAATCTCTTTCATCTGCTTCGTTTTTGCTTCTTCTTCTTTCAAATTATTATGGGTTTCATCTTAACATCCTCCCTCAAGTTGGAGGGTGAAGAGAAAACCCCCCAAACTTAGGCAAAATCTGATGGTTAGAAACCCCAGTGAGGGGCTTGGTAAAGAGATCCGCGAGCTGAAGCTTCAAGTTAAGGAAAGATAGAGTGATTAAACCTGAGAGATACTATTGCCGGACGATGTGGCAATCCAGCTCCACATGCTTCGTTCTTTCGTGGAAAACTGGATTTCGAGCAATGTAAATGGTCGTTTGGCTGTCTGAGTGGACGGTGACCAGCAAAGTAGGAGGATCAGATAGATCGGCGAGGAGATGAACTATCTAAATTATCTCTGCAGTGACACGCCTCATAGATCGATATTCTGCCTCAGCGGAGGATAGTGAAATCGATACTTGTTTTTTCGATTTCCATGAGATTGGAGCTCCCCCTAGGGTGATGAAGAAACCACTGATAGAGTGGCGAGAAGTCTTGCAAGCAGCCCAGTCAGCATCGCAAAAGGCAAGCAGATCAAGAGAAGGATTTGCAGATAGGAGGATGCCTTGTGCTGGATCGGTATTCAAATACTTCAAAACACGCATCCCAGCAGAAAGATCCAACATTTTGGGTTTTTGCATGTATTGGCTTAGAGTGAGCACAGCAAAACAGATGTTCAGGCGGGTGTTTGTGAGGTAATTAAGCTTACTAACAAGGCGGTGATAGATAGCAGGGTCAGCTAAGGGAGGTGACAAGCCAAGATGCAATTTGGAAGAAGGATCCAAGGGTGAAGATACAGTAGCTCCTGAACAACCAAATTCCTCCAACAATTCTAAGGTAAACTTCCTCTGATTAATGATAAAACCTTGTGGCACTCTAATGATTTCCATTCCAAAAAAATAGTGAATATCCCCTAAATTTTTTACTTTGAATTCTGAATCAAGAAAGTGGGTAATATGACTGATTTCTGCAAAAGCATTCCCTGTAAGTACGATATCATCCACGTAAACTGCTAATATAGAGATACAACCTTCATTGTGTCTAAAAAACAAAGAATAGTCATTTAGAGAAGTTGAATATCCTTTGAAACTAAGTGCACCTGCCAATCTAGCATACCACTGTCTAGAGGCATGCTTCAAGCAATATATGGACTTCTTCAAAAGACAAACTTGATTAGGAGTAGGTGGAGATAGCCCAGGAGGAAATCTCATGTAGACTTCCTCTTGTAAATCCCCATGTAAAAATGCATTATTGACATCAAGTTGCGACACCTTCCAACCTTTCTTCACTGCCACAGTCAAAAGACATCTGATTGTGGTCATTTTGACCACAGGTGAGAATGTCTCAGAATAGTCAATACCTTCTCTTTGAATATCCCCCTTACCACCAATCGTGCCTTTAACCTTTCAATGGATCCATCTGATTTGTGCTTTACCTTGTATACCCACTTACAAGGTAAAGCTTTCTTGCCTTGTGGCAAATTCACAATCTCCCAGGTTTTGTTGAGATCAAGAGCTATTAGCTCTGCTTCCATAGCCTTTCTCCAACCTGCATCCTGAGAAGCTTGGAAATAATTCTGAGGTTCTGAAATAGAACATACTGAATTTATGACATTTTGATTGTGGATTGACAAAGTTGCACAGGGTAGAGTAGTGGGAGAAGATGCATGGTTGAAACAAGAGGAAGTAATGTCAGACAAAAAAATCTCATTGCATACATAGTCTTTCAGATATCTAGGCTGCTTAGAAATCCTTTTAGATTTTCTGATAGGTGGTGGAGGTATAGGGATAGTAAGGCTATTAGTAGGAGCAGGTGTAGGAGAAGAAAGATTTGGAGACAGATGTGAGGTTTGTCTAGAATCGGTAGGAGCAGGTGTGGGAGAAGAAAGATTTGGAGACATATGTAAGGTTTGTCTAGAACTGAGATCATTAGGTAAAGGGGAACCAGGAAGGTTATGAGTGGGAGAAGGAAAAGAAAAATCAAAAGAAATGGAAGGAAGAGGTATGATATGACTGGTACTAGGAGAACCAATGTTGCTAGGACTAGAGGAGGATGAAGTAGATGGTAAGGTAGATGAAGGGGATAAGGACATGGAATCAGGTGAGGTGTTGTCTGAGATAAGTGAAGTTTGAGGGAACACTTGATGAGGTTGTGTTGAAGGTGTGGTGACAAAAGGAAAATAATTTTCATAGAACTTCATATCTCTAGACACAAAAACAGTTTTTGTCTATAATCCTAAAAGTTTATAACCTTTTTGATGTGGTGAATATCCCAGGAAAACACATGTCTGTGCTCTAGGATCAAATTTGCTTCTGTTGTGGGCTAGAGTAGAAGCATAGCACAAGCATCCAAAGACCTTTAGATTGTCATACACTGGTGGTCTACCAAACAAAATATGATAGGGAGTCTTACCCTTTAAGAAAATTGGAGGGGAATCTGTTAATTAGGTAGGTTGCAGTTAGGATGCACTCTCCCCAGTATTGTATGGGAACTCTAGATTGAAAGAACAATCCCCTTGCCACCTCTAATAAATACCTATGCTTCCTCTCAACTATTCCATTCTATTTGGGTGTCCCCACATAAGCAGTTTCATGTAGGATCCTTTGTGAAAGCAGAAAATCAGATTGTTGTATTCCTTTTCCCAATTCTAAGGCATTATCAGATCTCACCTTCTTCACTTTCACATTGAACTGTCTTTCTGTCATGGCAAAGAATGATTTCAGGACTATGAATGCATTTGCTTTTGAACTTAGCAAAAAGTTCCATGTCCCTATACTAAAATCATCTACATCAGTTAGAAAATATTTATAAACATTATAAGTGTTAGACTTGAAAGGACCCCATGTATCAATGTGTATAAGATCAAATATCCCATTTGTCTTGATTTGGCTTATGGGAAAAGGTCGTCTAGTCTGTTTAGCTTGATGACAAACAAAGAGGAAGGAAAAGAAATGAAATTGAAAGATTTCATTACTTCAAAAGGTAAATGGCCCAATCTAGCATGCCATTAGATTACATCAGAAATTACATTCATAGACACAAGCCTTAGACTAGAAACAGTACTAGGAATAGAACTGGAATGATTTCCTTTTGGAATTGAAAATGCATTTTGACTAGAAACAGTAGGTTCTGCACTAATGGAAATAGGATTAAACAGGTACAATCCTCCTCTTATTTCACCAAAAGTTTGCCCCCTCCTCACTAAAGGGACCTGCAATACACACCCACTAGATGTCAAATTAAGAGAACATTTGAACTGGATGCACAACTTATGAACAGATAGTAAGTTATACTTAAAAGATGGAACATAAAGAAACCTCTCAAGAATCATGTCATTTTGAATAGAAACTCTTCCTATGTATGTGAGATATAACTGGAAAGAGTTAGGCAAGCTAATATGAACAGGTATAGGAAGAGGAGATAATTCTAAAAAGGAGCTTGAATCAAAACACATATGTTCAGATGCCCCTGAGTCAATGATCCAAGTTTTAGTGTAAACACTGCCAAACATGTTCCTGAATACTTAAGAATAGTACAAGCAACTGCATTTGCATTGATTTCAGATCCTGTATTTCCTGCATTACCAACTTGAACCTGTCTGATTATGTTAACTAGTTCTGAAATCTGTTCTTTGGTAAAGGATTGATTCTGTCTTTCTACTACTGCTTCATTGTTAGGATTTGAGTTGGTTTCATTCTCCTGTCCTCCTATTGCTGCATTTCTTTTTGCTGTGGGTTGATAATTGTTGTTTTTGGTAAACTGAAAATCATCAGGGAATCCAATTAGCATGTAGCAGTCTGCCCTAACATGTCTTGTTCTCATGCAATGAGTGCAGCTGACATTTGGATTATATTTTGCCTTCTTAGCTTTGCTCTTTTGCTGCTGATTGTTTCCAGATTTTGAAGAGGGATTCCATCCCCTTTGTCCTTGATTGTTGTACCTTAGGACACCTTTTCCTTGTCCAGCAACCATAAATGAAGATGCATCTGAGTTGAGTTGAGGGCTGACCATATTCACAAAATCCTCTCTCTGGTTTTCATCTTGTAAGAGCAATGAATAGGCAAAGTCCATGCTAGGGAGTGGACTCATCATGAGAATGTTTCCTCTAGCCTAAGCATATACATCATTGAGCCCCATGAGAAATTGCAGGATCCTTTGATCCTCTAGAAACTTAGCCATTTTAGCCTTTCCACCACATGCACAATCATAGGAGCAACTTAGATGAGAGCTTAGAGAGTCCATTTCATCCCATGGCTTTTTGAGTGTAGTGAAGTAGCTTGAGATGTTGTTATTTCCTTGAATTGATGCTGAAATTTCCTTTTGTAATTGGTATAGTTTGGCACCACTTGATTGGCCAAATCTATCTTCTAGACTGTTCCATAAATTTCTTGTTGTTTTGGAGTAGATGACATTGTCTCCTATATCTTTTGACAATGAATTGAGCAACCATGAAGTCACCATATCATTAGCTCTGCTCCACAGAGAATGATCTGCTGAGTTTGTTCTTCACAAATCCCATCGATGAAGCCAAGTTTGCTCTTGGCTGAAAGAGCAATGAGAATGGATCTCCTCCAACCGGGGAAACCTCTCCCATCAAAGGGCACATTGACAAGACTCATTCCAGGTGAATCTGAAGAGTGAAGGAAATAGGGATGATTGGAGTCAAGGTTTTTCATTTGACTGGTTGAACCAGTAGCAGTGATGGTTGGGGTAGCTTCTGCCCCAGTCATAGATGAAGATTAGAAGAAGAAGAAGATGATTGGATTTGGAAAGTTGAAGGATCAAGCTAGTATTGCTCTGATACCATGTAAAAATCGCAGAATGAGATTGTAGAAATTTTCTGATGATGTATTCACAGTAGCTTGTTTCCCTTTATACAAGTAATCTAGCTAAAAGAAAATGTAAATGAAATTAACATTGTACACTTGTTCAATTCCTATTGTCTAATGCTATAACAGAAAAACTAAATTATTCTCTAACATGTGCTCTCACACCTTTATCTGTACAGCTAGATTTGCCATATCAATGGCTCTTATTAAATAGCTTCAAGGGCTGAGATCTGTACACGTGTAAACTCAAATGAGCAAAACAAAATGGATTAAAAAAACATTTATCTAGAAGACTCCGAAGTCCTTTTGCTATGTCTGAACCCCGTCTTCTCCTTCATTTCTGTACAAGATGAAATCTCTTTCATCTTCTTCGTTTCTACTTCTTCTTCTTCTTTCAAATTATTATGGGGTTTCATCTTAAGAGTTTAACCGTTTAATTCTTTCTTTGTATTTAACAATAAAATTAGAATAGAAATAGGACAATAGAAGATATACCAATAATTTTAATTATAGACGTCTTGTCAATAATTATAATGGTGTTGTAATTATGATATTTTTTTATGGATAAATCATTTAAATGTAAAACGCACTCCTAATAAATAGCTAGTGTCTAACCTCACGAAAATTCCTTTCGCATAATTGTGTAGCTAAACATATACCCCCAAAGAATACACGAGTATTACACGATACACACAAGTACACTTCAAAATATCATGTTGGGGGAAGGAGGGTTGCGTTTTCCAAAAATTTCAAGTTTTTTCGATTTTTAAGTTCAAAAATGAATTATGGTATTAAAAAATTATTAACTTTTTGAGTCGAGGGCCGACTACTAAATTTGTTTTACTCCCATGCTAGTTGTGCTTTTCATGCCCTTGGTTTAAGTTTAGGCAGAGTTAAACGCATATCGACGATCAACTTAAAAATATTTTAACAACGATAAATTTTTTGAATATTTAATAAGTACAAGTTTAGAATAAATGCATCGTTAAATGATTGATTGATTAGCAATTAAATGTTGCTCTTTGCATGTTCTACAAATATGCTTAAACATGATTCACAAATGACTCATCATATTGTCCATGGCCTATGTACGATTTAAAAAAAAAAGATAGTTCGGCGCAAGAAATATTTTGTATTCATATAGGATCAAGGGAAGGACGAAGTGTGATGTCGTCTTATGTACTATTCTTGGTAGAAAATATCAGTCCTAACCACCTCCTATCTTCCCACAAGGATCATCTGTTTTATGCTTAATCTTTCTTCATAGTTTAACACAAAAGACGTGATGCCATCTAACCAAAGAAGGGTGATCTTAGTATGTTTAATTTGCACTAGCACGTAAAAGGAAAAACTCAGCCACACCACGTGGCTGACCTAGGACTTGTAAAGCAATCAAAGATGCTATTAAGGAAAAGAGATAACGGTTGGTTCCCCCAACTGATGTCGGGACACTTAAAGCCCCCTCTCTTTAGGCACATGAGCAAGACAGCAAAATACGGGGACCTAACGTTGAGCAAACCAAGTATTGAAAGGGTATGACAAGAAAATATTATTCATCCATATTATCCATTACAATATGGATAGAATATTAAACTTTTTAAAAACGGGTTAAATATGAATAAAAACTATATTATCCACTTAAAAAAATAGATAACTAATGGATGTTACATTTACATTTGTAAAGCCTCAAATTGAAGGTTCCTTAAGCTTGGGAGACTAAGAATTCTCCTAAAGTGATCATATTCAAGAAGCCATGATAATATATACCCATATTATCCGCCGGCTAATCCATTTTTTATCAATATTAAATATGAATCGGGTCGGATAATAATCCGCTTTTGCATTACCCATTTTCAACCCACCTTTTTACCACCCCTAGGTATGACTATGATATTATGTTAAGGAAATGGATATTGGACTAACTCAAATCTAAAAACTAGCTCATAAAGTAAAGATCACCCAAGATTATATAAAGAGAACACTTAACATACACTCAAACAGTCAAACGTCAAATATGGTTGCAATGAAAACTTAGCAGAGAAAACCACTTGCGAATCGAGATACAAGTACAAAAACCATAGAAGAGAGAAAAGACCATACAGCCAAAAGATGTCTCATCTGCGTAAAACTTTTTAGAATTATAGTCCTCAATCCAGGATATACTCATAAGCATCAAATGACTTTCAGAATTCAATATAGATACCCTTCATGACTGCCATCTGGTGGTAAAAAAAAAATCAGAAAATTTCCTCTTTACATTTCCAGATAATTGAGATAAAGCAAAATTGAATCTAGAATGTGTAAATTGCTACTACTCCTGAATTACATAGTAGAAGTGATTCAAAATTTTACGTCACTGTACAACTCTGCAATTGTGCCACGATCATGACCGATCACATTCAGTTACCTGTTTCGCTGAACTGGAGTTGGGAACTTCATTCACAGTCGCATGTTCTATATAACCTTTTTCAGGTTCATCAATCCCTGCAGCATTTCCTTCCTGTAAACAAGTCAAAGGAACTTCTGGGATGGGCTGAACATTAGCATCTGAAGGCTGCTTCTCGCGTTCCATGTAATCTTTTTCAGGTGCATCAGTCCCTGCAGTGTTTCCTTCCTCTGAACTAGTCGAAGAATCTTTTGAGATGGGTTGAACACTAGCATCTGAAGGCTGCTCTAAAGCAAGAGCAGCATCTTTTCTGACACCACCATCCTTGGTAGAATTACTAGACTGCAACCACATAAACTGCAAAGCTTGGCCTTGCCAGATTTTGCCATTCAAAAATGCCCTCTCAGCAGACCGGCGCGTTGGAAAACATATCCTAGCAGATATGTTTAACGTCTCTGAGCCATTATTACTATCTTGAGGCTCCAAATCTTCTAGCTCAACAGAGGTAAGGTCACCAAAAGCAGAGAAATGTTCCTTCAAGATAGCAACCTAGAAAAGGAAAACCATTCTTAATTTTATCATACAAAGATAAGAGCAAGGAGGGAAAAGAATCAACAGATCAACCTGCACTATTGTAGCTAACCAAGGGAGATATAACACTAAGACAAGTACTATAAAGTGTCCTCAGATCCTTTCTCACACATCTAGAAGTATTATGTGGCACCAAAATTGGGAAGAAGTAACTTTACAGAAAAATAAAGATTTGCAAATATGAGAACAGGTATAAACACATGCACATATCTCCTACCTTGACCATGGGAATTATGAGTGCATTGCATAAGAAAATAAAAGGAAATTTTCAAAGTGCGGACATAAACTTACGAAAACCTATCCACGTGAGAAGGAGAAGATGGTAATAATATAGGCATGCTCTAACATACTAACAGCTCTGCCTTGGAAGAAAAGTTAAGACACATAAGTGGCATAAGAAGATGGAAGTAAAAAATATGTGCAAAATTATTGCAGATACTGGCAAATTTCAACTATCTGAGAGAGGACTGAAAAAGATTACATTTGCAAGACCACATGGCAAAGGTGGAAGAACTTTGAAGGCAGTGGGACGATTGTCTAGTTTGTATCTATTGAATATAAAAGGTGCACCATGTGGTGCCAGTGGACGAATTGACTGCTTCAAGCTGGAAGGTTCCTGTGTGGCCACAGTAGAAGATGATATAGAACAAGAGCGCTCTGCATTCTCTGTTGATCTGCTACAATCAGAGATTGCTTCAGCTTGTGTTGAAGATACATCATTATTAAGTTCCGCGGAGCTTGAACTTTCCATTTTTGCAGAATAAGATACTGTTTCTCCCTCCTGTTTCTTCAGATCCTGGTCTGAGACTGCTTCAGCTTTCCCACCTACAGCCTGCATAGACGTAACCACATAATGGTGGAAGAGAAGACCCTACCATTACTTTATTAAAGATCAATGAGATTATATCGTCAATATACAGAGAGGAAAAACAAAGAACAAACTGCAATAAACATGAGATCTGCTTACTCTGAGGACAAATTAATTGCTATGGTCAATCTTGATATAAGTTGTGGAAACAAGAATAAGAACCTTTACAGTTAACATAAAGTTATATCATCATATGTGGGAAGGAAACAAAGAATCACTTGCATAAACAATTCCAGATACAAGATATTCACTGTAGTCACCCCTCGTCATTATTATGGAAAAAAGTACTACTACAGTTAACAACTAGGAAGCATATCAGATAACAACTTGCAGGAATGCTCCGAAAAGTCAGTTTGTTTAAAAGTAGGTTTTGAAAAAGTATATAATGGAATATTTCAAGTTGGTGAGAGAAAATAAAGATAAAATCACTTAATCTCAGTAGATACTGAATATCAGCTTAAAGAACAGTTTCTTTTGACAATTTTGAAAAAAGAACAGGCAATCACCTGCTTCTCAAGTTTAACCAACTGACGTCGGAACTCATTCCGCTTCTGATCAAGCAGCTCCTGCTTCTTGCGCAATTCTTCCTTCAAATGTTCTAAACTCTCCACCTTTTTTTGCACAGCTGGTGCAGCTTTGGGAACATTATGAGCCACAGGCTTAGGTAGACCAGAAGAAGGTAACAGAACAGCAGGACCATGTTCAGCAGCTTTTGAGGCTGAGGACTGGATATTGTCTTTTCCTTTATAAGGAACAGATAGGTGGGGTTGAACCACACTGGATGTTACTCCACGAGGAGTCAAAAGTAAATTAATGCCACCATTTGAACCATCATCCATAATGCTATCCCTGTTTGCCCAGAAAAGCTTTATAAAACGGTTGCCCATCACAGCATCAGGTGCCCTTAAAGCAGCCTCAGCTTCTTCTCTCTTAGAAAATTGAATAAAAGCTCGTTCACCACTCTTTGGGATGTGGATGTCAATGACCTCCCCAAATTTTTGAAAATGTGAAAGAAGAGCATCTGGTTTGTTGTCTTTCTGTGGAATGCCTCTCACAAACAGCGTACGAAGTGCCTTTTGAGAAGGTTTTCTCATATTATGTCCAGAACTACTTTGGGGCTTGAAAGATGATTCTGTCATTTGTGGGTCAATAGTATCTACATTTTTTTGCTTCCCTGGACGGGAGTTTCCTTGATTGCTGCAGGATGATCCCAGTTCTTTTCCCATTTCATCAAAACTTGAAGCATCCCCTGTAAAATCAGTGATCTCTTTCACATTCGACTTATTTTTTGACCTTCTGATTCTTCCCCACACACTCTGAGATCCTGAAGCTGCCTTAGCACCTCTAAGTGGATGCTCAAGTTCAAAGGCATCACACTGCCCAACTTGATCATGATCAGAGGAGTCTGCATCTAACAAAGGCCCAGTATCATCAATTTTAGATGGATTTAAATCCTGGAGTACTGCTGAAGTTTCGGAACGATCATTTGACCATAAAGGCTGATCAGGATCATAAAAATCAGCTCCCCCAGCCATAGAACCATCAACAAAAGCATCAGTCAAACCCAATCCATCATCAATCACAGGAGGTTTGGTACTTTTGTTATGTAAAGCTTTGCCACTAACCAATGATCCAGAAGGGCCTATCACAGGTAAAGATCCTTGAGCAGTAGCTGGTCCTAGCATGTGTGCATTAGGAAGTGACACAGGAAGATTAAACTGAGAAAGGCTCTGCAATTTGGAAAACAATAACATAAAACCAAAGTGCCCAGGCTAAGAAATTGCAAAGTATAAGAAAGTGTTGACAGTAAATGAACGGTGGATTCCTTTGCCAAAATAATTCATCACTTACTTGCTTAATAGACAAAACATGATGTGTTTTCATAAAGAAGAATGATCTAATAAGGGAGTCCTGACTCAACTTACAAAAGCTTAATTGAAAGAGATGAAAAATCAAGTAAGCAAACACTCAGCATGCCGATGAAGACCAGAGATAGGACTCCCTTACAAAAGCTTAATTGAAAGAGATGAAAAATCAAGTAAGCAAACACTCAGCATGCCGATGAAGACCAGAGATAGAAACACCACCAACAACAACAACAACTACCCAGTATAGTCCCACAAAGTGGGGTATGGGGAGGGTAATATGTAGACAGGCCTTACCCCTACCCGAAAGGGCAGAGAGGCTGTTTCCAATCGACGCTCGGCTCAGGGAAGGAAAGGAAAAACAAAAACAAAAACAAAAACATAAAATATTGACAGAAAACCATTCCCTCCCATAACATATAATGGAACAGACAGTAATAACTATTTGTCAGCTGAAAGTCCACACACCTGAACATCTTCAACAACAATACGATTTACTCCATGCTCCATCGGGCACATATCTCCTCTTAGGCAAAATCCACGCTCCTCAAAGTCTCTACATCTCTGCCTTGGAATACCCATACCCACAGTAGGATTCAAGGGTGGCCTGAGTGTTCCCTGGAAACCAAGGGAATGAATTGTATCAAGGCCGCCATTCGACATTCCTGGAACCATTCCAAATGCACTCCAAGATGAACTCTGTGCATTAGAAACGTTTTGCACCCCTCTTCCAGTAAAGAGACCAGGAGTAACTGGGCCCTGTGGAAACAGTTGAGATGCAATATCAGCCGAGCCAAACCTTGAATCACGTTGGGCCCAAGCAGTATGTTCTCTCCCTCGACCCCTACCATTACTAGCATCGCCAGACAGTGATTGGTTCAGCCTCATTCTTTGGTATGAGTCCAAAGGGGCCCTGGAAACTGAACCCACTCCTCGTCTTCTTGGGAACCTGGTTTCACTAAACTGAGAATCTCCTTCACCATAAGGATGTCCATTCTCAAAAGGCTTTCGTTTCCTGAATGGTCTACTGAAAACTGGTTCAACGGCATCAGTCTCCTCAGATTGAGAATGCAGTTCTCTCCTACGATGCTTATGATTGCGATCATCATCATCCTCTTCACTGATTTCTTTCTCTTCAGTATCACTGTTGCAATCAGAAGGTAAAAGTGCTGGCTTTGAAGATGAAACTTTAAGCTCCATGAGTCAACACTCAACCTTGTTTATGATCAAAATTTGTATGCCCAGATAAATAAGATAAATCAAATTATTTCAATGGCCCACATCAATTAAAAAGTGACCAGTACCTGAAAGGGGGGACAACAATGCGGAAGACTATTAATACTACTTCATGCAAGCATGAAAAGCTGAACTTGACAGTTCTATTAAGGTCATTGACATTTTCTCACATACACAACAAAAGCGGTAGGTCTAAACTAAACAGTCTTAAGAGACAGCACTTGGCAATAAAAATGCAGTTGATTTTTTTATTTTTTTGGAGAAGGTAACATATCCAGTATATTCATAAAAAATCATCAGAATATTGTGCTGGAAACCAAAATAGGAGTGTTACATAAAAAAAACAAAAATACAATCCTTGTTCTTCTTACAAGGAGCTTAAAACATCTATAATTGAAACAGGATCATCTATGTATTCTGATTTATACCAAAAACAAAAAAGAAGAATACACTTCATCTTAATTTTCTGGAGAGGATCTTCAAAACATCTCGAATTCTTTTCCTTCCAAATTGTCCACCAAATAGTTGCTGGAAATCTTTCCATCTGTCTTTGTCCGTGGTAAAGTTTGCCCCTGAGTTCAAGCTTAGTAAGAGTTCAGAAGTTTTCCTGGCATTACCCATCTAGTACCTCTGAGGTTGATAAACAAATCCCATAGCTGGCTGGCCACTTTACAATGTAGAAACATATGTCTAATGGTCTTAACATCACAAATAACACCTAGATACAAATGGTATACCCCTCTTTCTTTCTTTTTTGATAAGGTAAATTGTATTAATCAAAAGGGAGAAAAAACTCCCGTATACAAAAAGTATACCAAAAAGTAGAGAATTTACATCAAAACATGATTCTCTACAAAAGATGCCCAATATTCTATACAAGTAGAGGCTATATGAGTGCACCAAAAAGCGATCAAAGATAAAGACTATTCTTAAGACGTGACAAGGAGACTCAATCCCCTCAAAAGCTCTTCTATTTCTCTCCCCCAAAACTATCCACATGAAAGCTAATGGGGCGAACTTCCACGCCTTTTGCTTTCTTCTTCTATGGAAACCGGCCCAGCTATATAATATTTCCTTTACAGTGCTTGGCATCACCCATTGAACACCAAAAAGATTCAGGATTGCCCTCCACAAACCCAAGGACACAGGGTAATGCAACAAAAGATGATCAACTTCTTCCCTGAGCTTTTACACATGTAGCACCAACTAACAAGTGTAATTCCTCTCGTTCGCAGATTTTTAGCGGTCAAGATCACTCCCCTCGTCGCTAGCCATGCAAAAAAGCATGCCTTCGCCGGCACCTTAGGAATCCAGATCGAGGAATATGGAAAAGTGGCCTCCTCTCTCACCAACATACTCTGGTAAAAGGACTTCACGGTGAACAAACCATCGCCACGCAACCACCATCTCCAAGAATCACAAGATGCTGGGGCCTGTCTTGCCTATATAGCAGTGCCAACAAATCTTGGAGCTCCGCAATCTCCCAATCTTGCATGTTCCTTCTAAATGAGAGGTCCCATACTACTCCCTTTATGCTCCTACCCCCTTCATGCTCCTTGAGAATCTGTTGGACCATTAATTTCTTCTGCTTTGAAACTCTGAAGATGCGGGGAAAGAAACCCTCAAAGTATCCTCTCTACACTACCCGTGATTCCAAAAGTTGATTCTCGTTCCATCTCCCACCCTGTAAGTTATGTTGCCATTGAAGGCTTCCCAATACTTCATGATGCTACTCCACATGCCACACATGAAAGGTGTTGTGATTGCCCTGGTCCTCCAACCCCCTCCCGTAGAATCGTACTTTTCTACTATAACCTCCCTCCATAAAGCATGCTCTCCTACCCCGAATCTCCACGGCCACTTCCCCAACAAAGCTCTTTTGAATACTTTAAGATCTTTTACTTCAAGTCCACCACACTTCTTTGAGGAAGTGACTGTCTGTCAATTCACTAGATGAAACTTTCTAGTTCCATCCGCCAAATCCCAAGTAAAATTCCTTTGAAGCCGCTCCATTTTATCTGTGATGCTCACAAGAGCTTGCAGCAGGGACAAGTAATAGGTGGGCATACTCGATAAAGTGCTTTTAATAAGCACTTCCAAACCGTCTTTTGACAAGTACCGTTTCTGCCAGCCTGCTAAACTTTTTTCAACCCTTTCGATCACTGGAGTCCAACCCGTAGTATCCTTATGCGAAGCGCCCAATGGGAGACCCAGGTAAGTAATGGGAAGAGAGCTCACATTACATATGAGAACATGAGACATAGCATCAATGTTAGCAACCTCACCCACTGGGAAAATCTCACACTTACCAGGGTTGATTTTGAGTCCTAATACTATCTGAAACCATTGCAGGACCTGCTTTCGGGCACTGAACAACCCGATCAGAGCTAAGAATCCTCTCAAGAAGCCTCCGCCCGATCCATCATTTTACTTAGAGCATCCATCACTAGAATGAATAGCATGGGGGATAGGGGGTCACCTTGCCTGAAACCCCTGGAGCTGCTAGAGAAACCACACGAGCTACCATTAACCAGGACAGAGAATCTGACTGAGGAAATGCAGAACTTGATCCATCCCCTCCATCTTAACCCAAACCCCATCCGCATCATAAATACCCCTCTTTCTTACGTTTCCCTTAGTAAGTACAACTTCCTTAACCACCAACCAAGAAAAGCATGCCACTTTATAAGGCCCCTTTACTTTCCATATGTGCTTCCAAGCTAAGTTGCTCGGATTTGGGTGCGGGTATCTGATACGGGGACGGATTCAGGTATCGAATTCAGCAAAATCTAAATTTTAAGATTCGAGGGTGTGGATCCAGATATGGATACGGGTGCGAGGATTCGACTAAGAAAATTCAAAATAAAAAATATAGCTATATATTTAGTAGTTTTAAATTTTTATTTACCACATAATTACTACCGTATAAAATTAATATACTTTGTTGCAAATACTATGTAAAGTAAAAAAGATTCTTCAAAAAAAATTACTCATTGATGTTAACAACTGTTTTGCTCATCATGATAAAGTACCGTCATTTTCTAATTGCAATATAGAAACTACTTCAAAAGAAGGGAACAACTACTCTTAAACGACTATTGCTAAATCAATAATATTTGAATACTACTAAACAAGATTTGGTGGCAAACATGTGACTTTGGAACGTGCAAAAGCATTTATTATTATATTATTTTTTACATTTAAGAGTTCTTTAGGCATGACAGTATCTAGTTTATGACATATGTTCTCCTCTCTCAACTTAATAATACCCTCATCAACATTAATTGTCTTGCAATATCCACAGATTTTTAAAAGAGATTTACCAAATACACTAAACAAGGCTTGGTGGCAAACATGAGTGACCTTGAAATGTGCAAAAGCATTTATTATTATATATATTATTTTATTACATTTACTTTACACCTAATCGTCTTCCCCAACTTCTTTCAAGCTTGTACAGATGCTCTAAATTCCCCAATTTCTTTCAAGCTCTTAAAAAATCAGAACATAACCCTTGAATTCTTGGTTTCTCTGACACATAATGCAGCAAATATGAGATACAAATACTACAAAATTGAAGGTATGCTATTTTCCATAACTTAATTATCTGTTTTATTTTTGAATTTGAGAAATCAAAATCGCAATTTTTCTCCCAAATCTGTCGATGGACTCCGATCAAAGTGTTCGAAGTCGATTGACTGAATCTAAGACGTATCCCGTCCCCGCTCCCGTCCCAGTCCCGTGCCGAGACGGGTACGGCAACCAAATAGGCGAGTCCGTGCAACTTAGCTTCCAAGGCCATAAACTGAGTTGAGAGCGCTCCTGGATCAAATCTTTACATGCTGAGCTGACCGAGTAAATTCCAGCATTATGCTTCTGCCATCTGAGTGTATCCTCACCTTCCTGTAGCCCTTTGCCTTGTTCCAAAGTGTTATAAAAATTATTTTTCTATCGTCTTGCTTAGGAAAGACACGTCTCCGTCCAGACAAAATCCTTAGATGATCCTTTCTGTACCATATGTCCTGTCTTGAAGAACATCTTCCCTGATCCGAGGTAGATCAACAATCGTGGAAGGCCCGGGATGGTCGCTATAACGTCTTTTTCGGCACAAAAATAAGGTCCAACGATGAATCTAACGTGAAAGACGATTAATGTACCTTAAACAACGCGATATAAGCTTTAAAGAGGGTTTTCCTGAATGATTGTTGGATAGGTTTTCGCTCGAACTTGAGATCCTTCCCCTGGCTGGAAGGTTGACTCAATTATTCTGGGCATCTCCCAACCTTGTAAGCATCTCCTGAGAGTCACGTTCCAACCTTGTGTAGACCAAAGTTCATTCAAAGTAGCCCCTTATTGTTGGTTCAAAATATAGATGTCAGGATATAGTTGTTCTAAGCTTCGAACACCCAACTAGTTGTCCTCCCAAAACCGTGTTTTCCTTCCATCTTTTACATTAAGACTCAGCTTATCCTTGAGACTTAGCCACAAATTCTTTAAAGATCTCCGAGGACTGACTCCATAAGGAGTGTTAACCCATCTAGCCATCCAAAAATCTTCCTTTCCATATTTTACCTTAATCACATTGCCAATAGTGCTTGCTCCTCCTTTGGAAACCTCCACAACCACTTTATCAATACGCTTTTGTTATGCTTTCTTAGACTCCTGACTCCCAAACCCCCTTATTGTTTGCTGATAGTCAGGATCTTCCATTTAACTAAATGGATCCCTTTGTTCTCTTTGTTTCCATGCCACAGGAAGTTTCTTCTCAAAGCTTCTAGCCTCTTTTGTACACTTGCTGGTAAGGGAAATAACAACATCATATAGGTAAGAAGAGCAACCAAGATAAAGTTAACAAGTATCAATCTATCACCCAGACATAAATAATTTGCTTTTCATCTTGCAAGCTTATTCTCACATTTCTCCAACACTCCATTCCAAATGTCTTCAGACTTACGTTTTACACCCAGAGGCATTCTCAAGTAAATGGTTGGGGTACTTCCTAACTTCTCCGCCTAAAATTCCACCTACAGATGTATCTTAGGCAATGAGATCTTAGGCACCTCATTGACTAGGAAATCTGGATTTTCCTCCGATTGATGTGGAGCCCATAAACAACTTCAAATAGGACTATGACAACCCTTAGGTACCTCAATTGGCTCTCCTCTGGATCACAAAATATTAAGGTATCATTTGCATACGGAAGACAAGTGATTTTCCAGTTTGTTTGTTTGTTTGATTGTTAGCACATTGAGCCATAAATCCAACCATTCCCAAGTGCAGTCTTCAGCATGTTATTTTAATCCTTCTATAGCTAGTACAAATAGAAAAGGAGAGGAGATCACCTTGCCTCAAAACCCTTTCAGAGGAAAAAACCTTCGTAAATCCATTTATTAGGATTGAGAAACTGACAGTACTTGTACAAAATTTCATCCAACTGATCCATTTCCTTCCCAACCCCATTTTCTGTAAGATCCCCAAAAAATCTCCAGTTTATATGATCATATCCTTTTTCAATGTCTAGCTTGCACATTATAACATATTTTACCTCCTTTTAACCTTGAATCAAGGCATTTATTTGCTATTAAAACAGCATCAGCGATCTGTCTTGCTCTGATGAAATCCTTTTGTTGTGAGTCTACTAGTTTATGCATCACCTTTTTAAGTCTTTCAATGAGGATTTTGGACATCAACTTACAGATGCTCTCTATTAAACTAATAGGTCTGAAATCCCTTAATTCCTTGGCAGCATTCTTTTTAAGGGATCAAAGCTACATATGTGGCATTGAAGCTCTTTTCAAACATATCCTGAGAATAAAAATTCTGGATAGTAGCCACACCTGACTTGACCACCTCGCAACAATTGATTAAAAAACCTATAGAGTACCCTTTGGCATTGAAGTTCAGATATTTGATGCATTTTTTTTCCTTGTCTCCAAGTTGCCAAAATTGTTTAGGCTCCATTCTATCAATTTCCCTTTGAGAGCTTTGAGATTACATGCAAGGATGTAATCAAGCCTGCCTTCAATAAGGATTTATTCTGATCCCATTTACCACACCGAAGAACTAATGGTGTATGGCCAGAACAAATTCTAGGCAATAACTCTTGTTTGATGGTCCTGAAACAATCATTCCATTCTATTGAGATCAAGAACCTGCCAATTCTAGATGAGATCTTCTGACTGTCCCCACAAGTCCATGTATAAATTCCCCCACCTGATGAAGATCAACAATTTCCATGTCTTCAATGAAGTCTTAAAAATCTTTCATTGCTTTAGTGTTTCTACTGAATTTCTTTTTTTCAAAGGGAAATCTAATTATATTAAAGTCACCCCAACCACCCATGGACCCATAGATAGTCTCCTAACCCTAACTTCCCACCAAATTTCTTGTTTCTCTGTGTTACAATTTGGAGCATAGACCCTAGTGAAGTGCCAATTGAAATCCTGAGTTTGAGATTCAAATCGACATGTCAAAGTATAGGAACCAGTAGTGACCACTTCCCCTTCCAGATCTCACTATCCCACTATATTAGAATCCCGCCCCTAGTTCCACTAGCCTTCAGTTGCCCATATTTTACCTCTTGTTCCCCCATAATTGCTTGATGATCTTCTCTATATTCCCTTCAAATTTAGATTCCTAAAAACAGATAACATCAGGATTTCAATTGAGAACCAAACTACTAATAACCCTTCTTTTCTATGTGATTCAATCCCCTTATAGTCCAAGATATGATTTTGATCTTCAAAGGTTCTTGTTTCCTCAATTGACCATATTTCTGCTTATAAAGACAAATGCATTTGCATGTCTCCATTCTCTTCTAAAGTGTAACTGTCGCGGTGTGCATTCTCTCCTTCAATATTTGTCATGGCATCAGCTCCTTCATGAATCACCATCTGATTTTGCTCCTGAAAATGCGTCGAGGAGTCTTCTCATACTTCATTATGTTTCCAGAACTTTGTGGAGAAGACACCGTAATAGAGTTAATTGCTTCTATTTCAATTAGGACGAGATCCAACGTATAAGGAATATCTATGTTGGCCGGTTGAAAATTTGGGCTTCAGTAAATAAAACTGAGCCCAACTGAGTGCTCTTTTCAAGTGGCACTTTTAGGAGCTTCGGGCTTTTTAGTAGGCCCAATACTCGAACCCTTAATTCCCTTTTCTTACTGGCACGTACACTCTCCCCCTTATTATATGCCTTTAACTTCAAATTAGGCGCATCTTTTGAGGAGCCCATGTGCTCCCTCCTTATACCTTTTAACATCTTTATTGTAGGGCTCTCTTACTTGTTGGACATTCACCATCGCTGCTTCTCCTTCTTCACCGAAAAAACCCTAGTCTGCAACTCACACCAAATTGATGATGAAAACTAAATCACTGTCTTCAATCATCACCACCTTCGGAACTGCACTACCGTCTCCTCTAACTTTAATTTTTGCCCACTTTAGGTGATCCTTCGGAGAAGTTTCTTACTCTGTTTCTGGCCATCCTCCATAGTGGTCTCCAATGGCTTTGAAGACTTTTTCTGTCCAGAAGTGCAACAAAAGATCCATAGCTCTAACCCATGTTTCCTTCTGTTTTCGTTTGTCTGAGCAACAACCAGCTGCCGATGACCACAAGTCCAGATGAAATTTTGCACGTTTCCACCACCGCTCCCCTTTTAGGATATGTCCTGCCATATATTCTGTTAGAAATTCAAAGAGAAAGTGGCACCCTCCCATCTCATAAATATTAACTCCAAAAGTGTTCTTCCCGGTACAGACAAACCATCTTCTAATATCGGCTAGTGTTGGCTTCTCCTCCAAGTCTTTCTTAAAATTCCCCATGACACCTTTTCCTAGTAGCCCATTTCCAAAAGACTCCCCTGCTCCGAATAATATGATTCTATTGTTGTTGGTTTTAATCGTGGCTGCATTGGAATCTTTCGTTTGTTTACTGGTTCTTGGGATCTACGGAGCATTTGCAATAGAAGTTGTTTTGTTTTCATTAATGAAGTTTTGGATCTTAAATGCAATGTCCTTCCACCCTCCATTGAATGTAATCTCTTGAATAATAATTACTGATATCTTTCTCCTTATACTGATATGATGCTTATAAACCTTCCAAAGTTTTCGCATTTCTCATCAAACAAATAGGGAATTTATTCATTGCTTTACCTAGTATTGATTGATGGGAGAAAGACATACGTGGATTAGTACAATTAATTCTTTATTGGTATATGGATTCCAAGAGAGACTAGGTCTGGTTTTTCAACCGGATCCATGTATATAATGGAATAGAGTACCTTATTTCTTTTTATCAAATATAATTGTTCTTCCTTTAGCTTCCATCTTTCGGCGTAGTTGGCAGCAACTCCTGATGCTTCCAGTAGAACAATGCACAGCCACTCCATGAATTTCCTGAACGTAGTCTCCGCATCAAGTTATGACTCCTTCCTGTCCATCCTAACCAGACTTCAATCCTCGATATGCCTCGATATGATTCTGGTGATATTATAAGACTTGAACCCCAATGCAAAATAAATTCTGTCTACCTCCATATTAACAGAAACCTTACAAATAAAACCTAGTAAAAGAGGAAAGAGAAAAATTCTAAAAGATGGCGCCGGAGGAAAGAAACTGATTATAGGATGTCGCTAGAAAAGAGGAAATCTTTTGGCCTCGTGAAATGAGCCTGGAAGCAAAATTGATTTATACATTCCTCAACCCAACTACCCAAGCATGCTAATTTCATCACGAAGCTAAAATATATCCTGCAATATGAACTTGTTGGCTTCAAACCCACAAAGCCTACACAAATGTCTCTGAACTTTAATGTTGAGATGAGATGCATACCAGAAGAATTGATTAAACATGGCATAAAACATACGAGGTTGAGCTTTTAAGGCACCCATCATGTAGGTGAATAGTTTCAAGAAACTATCAAAATGCAGAGATACTACGAAATGTAGACCTCACAAGTTGGAATCAACCCACATCAAATATTCTCCTTTTTCTGGAAGCGGAGGGGAGAGAATGCCAATAAGAACTTGAACGTTCATGAATCTTTTTCACGTTTCTTCACCAAGCAAGAAAGACTTTAAATTTCACTCACTACCTATTACCAAAATGCAAATGAATTGATACACAAATAATTACGTGCTGTCAAATAATCACTCTACTTTAGCCAAATCATGCTCATAGCATCATGTAAAAGGAAAACTGAGACAAAGACAACTATTCACATAGAACGAGTGGATGATAAGGATATCAGGATTTTTTACGAGGCATTATCAGAGAAATGGTTATGGAGATTCGGGATAGAGGAGCATGCTCTTTGGAGGGAGATGATAGCGGAAAAATATGGGATTATGGAAAGGAGTTGGCGAAAAATAGAACATCATACTCCTTTTTAGGTGCGGTCGGTGGAGGAATATTTTGAAGGATCAGGAAGAGTTTAGCCACATTATCACTTACATGATAGAGGAACAGACGAGTGTCAGTTTCTCGAGGTATAGGTGGTATGGAGATAATGCATTGAAATTCTTAATTCCCGACACTTACAGCATTTCCAACCAAAGGAGAAAAGATCCCTACATGGTTAAAGGTCATGAAAGGGAGTTTCACTAGGATTTGTGGTTTAGAAGGAACCTTGAGGATAGGGAGGTTGCAAACTTTGAAAGTATGGTTGAATTGCTTAATAAATAGTTTTTTGCATGCAACAAGGATCCTTGGAGGTAAGAGGCAGGTAGTAGTGGGTTGTTTTTGGTAAAGCCTAATTAAAACGAATTGTTGATCATTCAAGAGGTCGGATACTGGAAGACAATTATAGATGCCAAATTTGGTGCCCCAACGCCACCGGTGTATCAAGGAAAGCACATTACTAATAGCCTGTTTGGCCAAGCTTATTTTTGGCCAAAAGTGCTTCTTTTTTTTTGCCAAAAGCACTTTTGGCCAAAAATTGAGGTGTTTGGCCAAGCTTCTGGAAGGAAAAAAAGTGCTTTTGAGGAGAACCAGAAGCAGTTTTGGAGAAGCAGAAAAAAGTAGTTTCAAGCACTTTTGAAAAAAATACACTTAGAAAGCAGTTTTTAACAGTTTGGCCAAACACTAATTGCTGCTCAGAAGTGCTTTTCAAACTAATTAGCCAAACACAAACTGCTTCTCACCAAAAGTACTTTTGAGAAAAGCACTTTGCTTCTCAAAATAAGCTGATTTTTGCAGCTTGGCCAAACAGGCTATAAATGGGGTTGGAGTTTGGAAATACATCAGCAGTCACAAGAAAGAATTTTTCCACAACACATCCTTCGGAGTTGGAAATGGTCTACATATTAACTTCCGGAAAGACAATGGATTGGTAACACAACCCTATAGGAATCCTACCCAGGCAGCTTGCACGTAACAAGGATGGTTTTATTGCCCAATACAGAGAAAACAATGGCTTGAATACCACATTCAGAAGGAATCTTCAATAATGGAAAATCAATGACCTACTCACACTCCTTGCAGCATTGGAAGACAATAGCTTTAATCCACACCAACCAGACAGAATCCTATGGCGAAGCTCCAAAGAAGGGAGGTACACAGTCAAAGCCGGTTACCATCATTTGTTCTCTCAGAATGGCATCCTTGAGGATTGGCCATGGAAGAATGCGTGGAAGATTAGACTTCTAAAAATCTCATGATTTTCTTGGTTAGCACTTAGTGGAGCATGCTTAACACAGGACAACCTCACAGAAAAGGCATAACCTTAGTAAACAGATGCTATTTGTGCCACCCTAGTTCAGAGAATGCCAGCCACCTATTTCTATACTACCCACTCACAGCTGAACTTCTTCCATATTATTTTTGGTTTATAAAATCATCAGAAGGATCTGGAGGATGATCCAAACAATAATTCTTTGGTGTGTCTGAACTCTGAACTGAAAGGAACAACAGATGCTTTGATAGGATCTGAAATCCAACTTACACTCGTAAGGCCAAATCTTAGTTAGATTGTTTAGTTGGCATTTTAATTCCCCTATAAACAATGTTGATAATTTTTTTTTGGATTTTGTTAGCTCTCTGAGCTAACTTAGACATTGTTTTGGAGCTAACTTTTTGCTACCTTGTATTCTACATCTTTTAGATGCCTTTTTATTAATGATAATTACTTAATTCATTAAAAATAAATTGTTGATCATAAAGGAATCAACATTTCCACATCTATCAATTAAGAACCACACAATGCCAAATACGGTGGAATTCTTCAGTTGCTTGGCAGCAAAGGAGTACTTCCGACAACTGAAAACTTGAGGAAGACGAGAATTACATACGTCAACGGGTGTTTTATCTGTAAGAGATCGGTCAAAAATGTGGATCACCTCTTTATACATTGTCCGGTAGTGTCTAGTTTATGGTGGGAGATCTTTAGATGGTTCGGGTTGCAATGAGTGATGCCATGCACCGGGAAGGAGACACTGTTCAATTGGACATTTAGAAGACAGATAAGAAGATGAAAGGTGTCTGCTATTCTAGCAGTATGCGAGTTGTATGGAAAGAGTGAAATATGATAGCTTTTGAAGGGATAGAAAATGGTTTTGTACATTTGAGAAATAGCCTCATTTATTTTTGGTGTATCCATGAGATCCCAATTTGTGTCGAAAATTACATATCGTTCATATAAAATTATATTTCTTTGCAGATTCTCTGCTTTTGGTTATGAGAGATTTCTCTCCCCATTATCAATAAAATTATATTACCTTATTGCAAAAAAAAAAAAAAAAGGCAAGTCATACATAGCAAGAAATTTAGACAAATCTAAATGAAAAAGAAACTTGTAGCCCATCTTGATTAGTCTCTTTATAACACATAACAATCAAAAAATAAAATTAATAAAAAAAAAAAATAAACAACAAGTCGAGTAACAAAAGAAGCTTCAGCATGCTAGAGGAACCGATACATAAATAAAGAATCTATTTTGACATGAAAGTGCATAGAGGTCCCACGTTGTTCACAAGAGACCTTCCTTTTCAAAATATAAAGTTTATTTTTCCAATTTTCACACTTTATCTTTTATATAATTTTCATTTTCACACTTCTACTTCTTCACTTAGGAAAAACGTATCAGAAATGAAATTTTTGTTGCTCTTGGCTCCCCTTAAAAAAGGAAAATAAGTAAGAGATCCATTTCAATACAAACACCGACAAACGGCAATAATTGTTTTTTTTTTACTGGAACATAGAGATATGCGAAGATACATCCATTCTTTCACTTTTCAAGTATTTCACATAAATAATGCTTTGAATTAGGTGAAAGAACCCACAACCGTGGAAGGTTTACGAGTTACGTTGAAAATTCCAACCCATGAGCCAATCTTTTTAATTATTTTTGACAATTTCGACATGAAATTAACGTTGGTGCATACAACCATTATGACATAGGCATTGAAGTGATCATTTATAGCCCATCATTATAACTGTCGAATGAATATGGCGTTCTATTTTGCATCGGTGCATTAGATAAATTTGAACAATTTCAAGATTGGGTTATTTTTGATTGGGGATAAAGAGCCCAATCTTGTTGGCAAGTGCACAAATGTTGTCCGACTGGAGCTACCAAACCAAGGGCTAAAGCCTCTCTTGTGGCAACCAGTAGCGTAGCCAAGAATTTATATAAAGGGAATTAAAAAAATACTAGAATCTCATAGTTTACTGAGATTTAAACTTGTGACTTAGCGGCTACCGCAAAATTAAACCCCCTTTACCAAAGCACTAGAACTTTTTCTTTATGTCAAAGGGATTCAATAGTTTTATGTATAACCAAAAAAATTCTCCTACTTGCTAGCATAATATTTCGATGAAGGAGATTCAATTGAACCCCCTTCCTTCTCTTACTAGCTCCGCCCCAGGTGGCAACCTGTCTTCGGTCAACGGTGATATTAACAAGCGAAAGCATTCAAAGACTTGGAAAGGACTTTGCTAATCATAACAAGCTCTCACCTTCATTCAGGAAACTGAACGACAAGCTTGAATGGAAGCTGGTAAAGGCCAGAGTGGTCAAAATATCCTAAGGTAGTGAAATCAGAAGAAAAATTTCCCTCTCATTGTGGATAATATTCTTCTCTAATATGATGAATCTCCAATTATTAAACAGATATGATTCATATATCCAACCCTAACTAATTGGGATAATACATCGTTGATTGATTGAATTTAGGACTTTAAGTAATCCTATCTTTCAGAGCGATAGTTACTGGATCATTGTTATTTATCAAAAAATAAGGAAGTTACAGAATCATTTTTTACATCTAATACCAAAGTCACTCAGCACTTAAAGTCTAAATGAAACCGGTCTATTTTACACTAAGCTGCAAAACGTTTCCAAAAGATTCAAAACCCTTCTTGAACACTTACCCCAAAATGCACCAAGCTCTCTTTCTCGTCAATTACAGTTGACTTAGTGACGAGAAGTCTATTTTATTAATAATATTATTAATTGTATTTTTCTTATTGTGAATTGTGACTAGAAGTCCTTTTCGCAGTGATAATTGTAATCTTAGTTTATTCATTAACTTTTTTCACACTCACATTCAAATATCCATGAAAATAACAGATATACTATGTGATTAGTAGCAACTTTATGTCAAAGAAAGTGAGCACCAACGACCTTAAAACCGCAGGTCTGCCACTGAACATTATTTTCTTGAAAAGTTTGTTTGCCAACTAAATATAGATGATTGTTAAATGTATCAGAGCTATAAGTTACTGTATCATTTTATAAAGTCAGTCAGCATTTGAAGTCTATACCTATAACGATAACAAAGAAAAGCATCATTGTATCACCTCAGCCAAATTTGAGCCAAAAAACTCAGTTTCTCCATAATTTAAAAAAAAAAATACAAGATTGGTTCCATTTTTATCCTATCGAAACATCCAAACAACCTAGGAACCCAACATACCACCAAGCCAGATCAAGGCATAACATACAAATCCACCCAGAACTGCCACAATAATTAAAGGTCATTTACCAAATTAAGTAAATGAGCAGAAACAATAATTTCTTTATTCCCTCAGCTGGAATCATGCTGAAAGAAAGCTCCACCACTACCCACTCGAGCCGTAAGTATCAAATGACAAAATGAATAATCAAATAAAAACAAAACTCAAATTACTAACTCTTTTTTCTATAAAAAATTGAAATTACCAATTTCAGCGCAAACCCCTAACTGAATCGAAGCAATATAATTACACACTTAACAATTAATTCTCCACCGAAGATTAAAAGAAAATTACTTCCAAAACTATACTGAGCAAAAGCAGAAGAATAGAACCTGAAAAAGAATTGGCTCTCTTAGGGTTTTGAATTAATGTCCTCAATTCGGCAAATATGAAAATTATCGGTGAATAATGGCCGGACCGTAAAAGACCTCTTTTGTATATTTTCTGCCTCTGTTTTTTAGTTTTCTTTTTTTTGAATTGGGAGAGAGAGGGTTTTACAGTCCCATGCGGTTTGCTGCACACCTCGACTTCTCTTGGAATTTAGATTTTCACTTTCTTGTCGTTGTAAAGTTTATTTGCCAAATAAAAATAGAAGATTGGTACATGCCCTTTTATGCTGCTAGGGGTTTCAAAAGATATGAATTTACTCAATATAACTAATAATAGAATAAATAAAGAGTAAAAATCTATATCTATATCTATATATTATTAAAAGGAGAGGAAAAAGCTCTCTCCTTAAGTCAAGTGGCAACCTAAAAAAATTCCACATGACATAGTTAGTTATTTAGTTTATAATTAGTTATTGGTTATTATTTTTAAATTTAAATATATATAAAAATCAAAAATAATAAAATAAAATAAAA
>MU753087.1:0-37650 GCA_026770625.1 Nicotiana glauca | reverse complement strand
TTATATGTAGTTTATTCTTAGTGGTTCGTGAGTATGTGACACCAAATCTTGGGTAGAGGATTTATGCTGAGTATTTCGTATTTATTTCAGACTTATAAAGAATTAGACTTCCGCAGTTATGGTTATTATTATTGTTTATGCTATTAAATTTTAACAGGATGGGTTTTACTAATGAAAAACGGTGAGTAAATTGGCTTGCCTAGCTACCACGAGTAGGTGCCATCACGATCCCAATGGTGGGAAATTCGGGTCGTGACAAAGGGTACAAGAGTAAAAGCAAATTGATTTTTTTCTTGATTACCTAACTAGACACATATTTTGGATCAAAATCAAAAAGTAAATTGGACACTTATTATGGACCGGAGAGAGTATTACTTTCTTGCTCATTACTCATCAGAATTGTTTCTTTACTTTATTGTTCTTGTGAACCTACCTCGAGGCCGTCTCAGCTCGAGGTCAAGATTGTTTTAAACACTGGTTTGATTCAACTTATTTCCTTAATTTATCGTTTGATTTCTTGGTTACTAATTTGTATTGAATTAAATCACATATCTTTAAAACTATAAACAAGTTTAATTGTTACTCGTATTTTCGAGGTAAACATATATCAAATTTGAAAAGCTACCGATGTAATTATTTACCAAGAAAATTTAAAATTGCTATCCAGAAGAGAACATCCTTTCACAGTCCTTGGCAGATACCATATATCTACTTAAAAGAATTATACATTGTTTAGTAAAAATGATGAGATCTCAAGTTCAAATTCCAATGAAGCCAAAATACTAGATGATTTCTTCCCATCTAGTTGTAGACATCGAAATTTTAAGGATCAAGCCAAATTCTAAATTAAAGATACTACAGGATTCTAGATATCCTAGGAGTCTATTAGGGTTTCTTAGAGTCTGCTCTACCCTAAACCCTAACTCTCACCTATATAAAGGGATACATATTCCCTTGAAGAAGTGTCTAAAAAAATCTCATAAACTCATGGAATACTCACAACGAGACCAAAATATGGCCGGATAATTCTTGATAATCAAATAATTCAAGAAGATCCACAACATACTTCATGTATATCAAATAAATCTATGAAAGTCTGCGTCATCCTACATTCGAGAAACACGTTATTTCAGCCCTCGAATCACGGAGATAATCAGGAGAGAAGAATCAAAGGAGAAACAGGATTGTACCCGCATCATTTTATCAATAAAATTATGTTTCTTCATATTTATTTTGTGATTGCAATTTATTTTTGTATCAAATATAATTTGTTGCAAACACTAGTATTTGAGTTCTGGTGGATAAAATTTTCTGGCACCGGTCGAGATGCACGCAAGCTGGTCCGAACATAATGGTAATTAAAAAAAAAAGAAACCAAAAAAATGGTAGCGCTAGCAATTCATTGGTAAAGCCGACGTCAGAATTGGGAGTGAAGTGCTAGTCCTCCACGTTTGAGTGAGAGTTATGCATAAATCACAATGCACAACATGATAGCACTAAAAGATCCCTGGACGGCGCAAAGATTTGGTTATCTAATTATTCAAGGAATTTTCAATATGCAAATCAGCTACTAAGAGGAAGGTGCGAACCTTGGCTTGGGTGGTTGTGCAGATCGCTTAGAGGTAGTATAATGAAGAAATGATTACCGTCCTGTACGATGTGCTTCTGTTTCAGACTCGAGACAAATTCGAAATCTAGTCTGCAATCGATGCTGCAACTCATTTGATGATGATTCATCAGGCGCAGCGACGAAGCACAACTCACGCTTGACTTGCCACCCTATGGCTTCTCATATTTGAATGATAGACAAATTAATTGATACAACAATAAAATAAGTAGTGTTATGATAGTAAATTACATTACAACCATCTTTCACAAACAAGCTTGACACCCGATCGATCACCAACCAGATTACATTATAAAAAGCATAGCTCACAGAGACATGTACAGATTATTCATTATGAATCTATAACAGAGGAGTCACTTGCAATGTGTAAGAAAAGAAAGAATTAACTAGATATCTCAATGGCTTTCACCTCAGGCTTCTTCACTTCTACTTTGGGAACTGTAACGGTGAGCACGCCATTTTCCATACTAGCCTTCACCTGATCCATCTTGGCATTTTCCGGCAATCTAAATCGCCTAAGGAATTTGCCGCTGCTCCTTCCAACACGGTGCCACTTGTCATTCTTCTCTTCTTGCTCTTTGCTTCTCTCTCCGCTAATCTGCAACACTTTGCCTTCTTCCACCTCCACCTTCACCTCTTCCCTCTTAAGCCCCGGAAGATCAGCTTTGAAAACGTGCGCTTCAGGAGTTTCTTTCCAATCAATCCTAGCGTTGGCGAAGGCAGAGGTTTCGCGAGCCGAGCTGGTGACATTGGCCAAATTGCTGGAAAGGGGGAAACCTTCAAAGGGATCCCACATGTCCAAAGAGAATGGATCAAAGAGGTTGCTTCGTTGACCGCCGAAAATGCTTGGGATAAGAGACATTCTTGGCTGAGAGAGCTTTTGAGAGTCGGAGATTGCTTCTACTGTTGTTAATAGATGTTTGCTGATTTGGAACGCAAGAGAAGTGAGTTATATATAGGAAGAAATAAAAGAGTCTGGCAACTTCAAGATTTTTCTGATCTTTTCTTGAATATCAAATTGTGGAAGAATGTTTGGTTCTGTAACTTTCTAGAACATAATTCATAATCTTCCAGAAATGAAGAGTGTAACGTCAATCAAGTCCAGTTCTTCTCACATGGGCCTTTATGCATGCTGGCTTGGCCCATACAATTAGTTCCATCAGTTGAAAGTTTACAATATAATATGACGTCCTCATGCTAGGGAATAATGTACATTCTCTCCCTTAATTTTTGGGAAAACTACCCTATATACCTATCTAATCAAAAAGTAATTATCTGTAATTGCCCATTTTAAAAGTAATTACATCAAATGCCTATTCTATTACAACTTATTACCCGCCCAATCCAATAAATAATTAGCTTTTCTTTTTTATTTTCTCATCAATTCTCGCTGCTGCCACTTACCATTCTCAAGGAGAAGTAGCAAATACTTTTAAGAAGTTTCAAAATTAATTTTTCTCTTTTACTCCATAAAAAACTCTCAATTCTTAATAGGAAGTTCAATCACAAAAGAGATAGCATTTGTATGTTATTAGTATTGTACCTTTATCTTTCTATCATCATCCTTTGTTTTTATTTGTGCTCCATAATTTATTTTATCTCCTAAAAGTAAAATAAAAAATAATATATACTATCTAACTAAAATTTGAATTTTCATGTGTGTTGAAGTGTTTGCAGTTGGAATTTATTGGGGTAGTGTTCTTTGATTATGATATTAATGCTAATTCTCAAAGATTTTATTGTGAGAAAATTAAATCCATCATTGAAGGATCTTGAAACTTAAAACTCATAACTTGTTTTGTTTGTTTGAGTTTTTAGTTGTTTTGATCCGATCCTGTATGGGTTTGTTTGGAACGTTGATTGGAGGGTGTAACTAAATTTTTAGTCAATCTGGTGGAGATTTTGTAGTAGATTTTAGAAATTTGGATTGAAATATAGTTGAACCAGAGAAGAAGACGAATTTGTATTGTATACCTAAATAGTATACAAATATACCATTTTGGTATACAACTCATTCCAACTAGATACCATATTAGTATAGCCATATATTATATTGGTATCATATGCTAGTTGAATCATTTTTTGGTTGTGTTAGCTATATTTAATTGGTACAATATTTAATTTTCTTTTAATAATAGTATTATAGTACAATTTCTTAAAATACTTCATTATATTGATATGCGGTACACTATTTTTTTATTTTTCTCTTTATGCGTGTGTGTTATGTAATAGTAGTATAGTCATATAGTTGTCGGAAATAAGTCATTAAGACTGTATACCATGTTGGTATAGTTATATGCCATATTGGTATCATATGGTAGTTTGAACATTGTTTTGGTTGTTTTAGCTGCATTTTAAGTGAATTCTATTATGAAATTATTTATATGAACATGATTTGCAGTGCTGGAATTATTGTGTGCCAGTGACATAAATTATGTGTATTATGTAATAATTTTTATAGTTATAGAAACCTGTTAGAATGATCCCATACAACTATATACCCTGTTAGTATACAGAATGAACAGTTATTTTGCGAATATTTAGCATGCAATACGAGCATGTAATTTTCTCATACTCTTATTGCGTCTTTTAATGTTTTGGTACAGTAGTATAGTCGCAGAAAAAAATAAAAATTTATAGTATGCTATATGATGTAACGGTATACTCTTACAATTAGATCCTTTTAGAATTTTTAAAATTTTTTATTGACAACTGATATAATTTCATTTTAATAATTGAACTAATTTTTTTTTAACTCTTTGTGTACAATTGTATACCCTCTTGGTATAGCTATATACTACACCGATATCATATGTTAGTTAATATTATTTTGGTTGTATTAGCTACATTTAATTGGTACACAATTTGATTTTTCTTTAGTAATAATATTAAAAAAGAGAATATTAAAAAATAGTAAAAATAGTAAATGAAATTAGATTACGAAGAGAAAAAGAATATAAAAAAAGGAAGTTAAATGAAATTAGAAAAAAGGAAAAAAGAAAAAAAGAAGAAGAAGAAAACGAGAAAAAAAAGGAGAAAAACAAAGAAAAAAGAAAAGAAAAGAAAAGAAGTATAGAAATAAAAAAGAGTTGGAGAATAAAAAAAAAAGATTCCCCACAAAACTTATTATGAGTATGAAATGTAATTAGTTTATAGGTAGTAAAATAAATGGGTAGACAATGGTAAATAATTTTTTTTATGGGTAATTGTGTCAAAAACCCTTAATTTTTTTATTTATTCGGCCTTTTTAGGCCACTCTTTAGATTCTTTTCCCGGTAGTCCCGGGGCTAAATTTCTCCTTCAAAAGTAATTGAATAAAATTCTCAAATTTTAGACAAATCTATCCTACATAGACTAACAGGGACAAAATCTGAGTAGTGACCTCATGAATGGTCATCTGTGCAAATGGCACCTTAAAATCGTTGGAAGTCTTTCGAAATAAATGTAATAGATATGGGATAGATTGAACACTTTCATATTTTCACCTTTCTAAAATTAATTTTGTACTACGGTTTTCACATCACCCTCGAACTTTTTTGTTAGTGGCGGGAAAGCGCCGATGTAGCAACTCAAGAAAGGTAAATCAACCTTATTAATGGTTTAAATAGTTGGTATATCTTTCCACCTCATTAGAGGTAAAGTAGTTGGTATCATTACATATGAGCATTATCATAAAAATTTAATTGTAATAATTCAATCGAAAATCCTCAAAAGATACACATTGGCAACGTAAGTTTGGGAGTATTATACAACACATGGTATAATGGTTCTTGATTTTGACAAGAGAATCTTAATCATAAATCCTTCTTGTTCAATTTTGTTTCTTTTAGCTTTTTCTCATCAGATGATATTTTTTGGCAGTGAAACAATTATATTTGAGTTAATAAGGAGTTGACTACTGTCACTGTGGAGTTGTATGAAAACAAAAAGGTTTTAATTTCTTGTAAATACTCTGTTCATTATCGTATAATTTGGTTGAAACATATAGCTCTGCACGATTAGAACTTAATTTTTCCGAATTTCGCAAAGTATAACCAAAAAGAAAGAAAATACTCTTTGATATTATATTATGGTCTACTTCACGATATGAGACTTGAGTTTCACATCAAAATTATAATATGTTGATGTGAGATTTATATTGCCTTGGGCTTTCCTCCTCAATAGCTAGCTATTTGGGATGGTTTGCCTTGGGTTGTATCAATGGTATCAGAGCCACCCACCTCCCACTATGCCCATCATGTCATGGATGGTGACGCTGATTAACAATATTTGCCTAAGGCTAGAAATGTCTAGCACACAACTGTCGAGGATGGTCTATTGCAGAATTTATTACAATACCGATGCTATTGAGGACCACGAATATGTTACGTAGATAGTGAACTGAGAGAGCCAAAGTTACATAAATCTTAGATAAATATATCACAATACTAATGTGAGATTCAAGTACCATACAATGGACCAGAACAGAATATAATTTGGTTAGAAATATACTTTTTGCTAATTTTTTTTTTTTTGCAGAAGGAAAATATTTATTTATTAAGGTTAAGTAGCAAGGTTACATAGCCTAGTCCTCCCATTCAGAGTAGACAGAGGCATGCTAGTAGAAGTAACAGTAGAACCAAAAGAAGTCATTACAGGGTTGCCCAACATGGCCAAATTATTTAATACATTTGTAGTAGTATCAGTTCTAATATCTGTGACCCCTTCTTTATCAATAGACAAAGCTTGCTTAATATAGTCTGGTACTTCTGGGTATATCTGGTTAATGTGGGCTTGCTGAACTCCTTGTTGCGCTAGCTTATGCGCTATGCTGTTGCCTTCCCTGAAATTGTGTAGGATACGTGGATTCCCCAACGTCTTCAGCCAATACCTATATTTATAAAGAAGAGTATTATATAGTGGTGATGAGTTTGATTCAATTAATTGAGGTATAGCAGCCGAGTCAGTCTTAATTTGTAGGTTGCTGAATTGGTGATTTGCTGCAAGTTTTAGTCCTTGGCATAATGCTTCTAGTTCGATGTAGAGAGGGGGAGGGCCATTAGTAGTTTTACTAAAGCCTATAATCCAGTCCCTATTTGAGTCTCTAATTACTCCCCCTATTCCACTCACTTCAAATCTACATTTAAAGGCCCCATCAATATTGAGCTTTAGTTGTTGTATATCAGGGGGTTCCTATTTGGTAGTCACTGTCTATCTATTTTATTGCAGTTGATGTTACTACAGTGTAGATACTCCATGGATCTTGTTATAACCATATTGCTATCTACTGAGTTACGAAGGTTGTGAAAGATATTTTTATTCCGATTGAGCCATAGAAGCTAAAGAGCAAAAGAGAATAAACAGTCCCACGTTAAAAAAGGGTAGATAGTAAGTGGTTTTTGTTTATATAAACTATCAATCCAATGAGCAGAGATGGTATTAACTGAAAGAGTGTTAACCCCTAGGGCTTCCCATAACTATTTTGCTATGGGGCACATCAGAAAGATGCGAAGAGAAGTATCTTCTATAGTGAAGCATACTGAGCAATACAGGGGAGTGACTATGCCAATGTGATTCAGAAAAACTTTTGAAGGAAGTCTGTCATGGTAGCATTGCCACAGGAAATATTTCAGCTTTTCAAAGTTTTTAGTTTCCAAAGCTATTGAAAGTCTTTGTCATGGGTGCGTACTATATTAGTAGTAACTAAAAGATATACTGACTTTGTGGTGAAAATTCCATTTGAGGTGGGAGCCCAGAGTGGTATATCTATGTGATTCATATTACCATTAAGATGGACAAAATAAATTTGAGTTAGGATTTGAGGAGGAATCTCGAAAACAATATGAGAGAGATCCCATGTCCCATTATGGAGAACATGGGAAACCTTGATGTTTGCCTCTTCAGGAGTCAAAGGACCATGTAGCATGCTCCTTAGAGTTTTATAACATGATAACCAGTTTGCATGCCAAAAAGTTACATGAGAACCATCCCCAACATGCCATGCAATGCCATTTTTACAAACATTCTACCCTATAAGGATGTTTTTCCAAATGAAAGAGTGAGACGCATTTGCATGTCGACCATTATATTTTGACTGAAGCAAGGTTGCCCAGATAGTGTGAGGATGGTTAAGAAGACGCCAAGTAAGAATTGTAAGGGCAACTTTGTTCTTGTCGATGGATTTATGTATTCCTAGACCCCATCTTTTTTAGGCAATGAATATCTATGTTTGGAGAGCCTTCTTTGAGAATATGATCATAAATCCTTCTTGATCATATTTATTATAATATTCTTCCTCCCTAATTTTTAGTACTAATTTCAAGAACTATCTAGATATTCATCGGATTTTATCATAACTCTTTTCTCAAATAGATAAAATGCCAATAGGTACAAAACTTAAAAGGAAAGGAAAAGGAAAAAAGAGAGAGATCCGTTCATGATTAGTTTAAATGGTCCTGGGATCTAATTCTAATTCAATAAGCTTGCTGCATTTTTGGAATTTTTTTTTGGATTTTCAATGCGACCTATTTTAATTAGAACCAACCTTATCTCTAAACAATCAAAATTTTGTATTGCCAACTGCAAGAGAAGAGAAGAAAGAAAGCAAGCTAAAAACTTCTAGCTTCACTACTGATAGATTGTTTTTCTCTAATTCCTAAAGTGAGAGTGAGTATCACGACCCAAAACTCAACTCGTCGTGATGATGCCTATTGTGGGACTAGGAAAGCCTCAACTCAATGAAATCTAAAATCACATTACTAAAATTGGAAACATTTGTGGAAAATATTTAGCAGCTAAATAAACTATCTAGAACATAAGGCGAAATTCATAATACAATACAACCAGTCCAAAACCAGGGTGTCACGGAGTACATGAGCGTCTAGAGAAAAATAGCTTAGTCTACTACAATACTTACTGAATACAACTGAAACACAACTAGAATAGAGAAGGAGGTTCAAGCCCTGTGAACGCCATGCAGATACCTCAAAAATCTGCAAAGCATGCAACCTCGATCAATGACTGCCACTGGGACCGAAAGTACCTGAATTTGCACGCAAGGTACAAGGGGTAACATGAGTATACCAACTCAGCAAGTAATAAGTCCAAACTATGGACTGATAGGTAGTGACGAACGTAACCTCAACAGGAAAATAGAAATAAAATGTGCAAAAAGTAGGTATGCTATCAGTTCAGGAATACAACTCAAGCAGTAAAATTAATACATATATGAAGAATGTGAAATATAAAACTCAACTAACTCTACATTCTAATGCACAGAATGTGTGAAATGCACCACGTGCTCCCACTCTCCACTGATCCACAAATCGGTACTGCATATGGCCATCCGGCCCAGGGAAATCCATTCCGAAACATATACGACGTTGTCTGCAATTCATCCAGTACTAAGGAACAAGGGTAATCCAACCTTGAGGAGAAATCCATCTCCAGGTATATATATATATATATGTGCACTCAACCATTCGGTACCGCATATGGCCATCCGACCCAGGGAAATCCATCCCGAAAAATACTCATCGCTGACTATAAGTCACTTGATACCGAGGAAAAGGGTAATATAACCCTGTGGAGAAATCCATCTCCATAATCAATACTTCAGACAAATTCATGTCCAGGGAAATCCATCCCTCAAAATACCATCTGCGCTCACTGGGGTATGTTGTAGACTCCGAAGGGGCTCCTACAGTCCAAGCACTATCATGATCATCAACATAACCGCTGCGGCGTGCAACCCGATCCCATAACTGTCACTCATAATCAGGCTCTCGGCCTCACTCAGTCACCATTCTCCAGTTTAACACACACGGGCGCATAATGGCATGAAACTAGCCCGAAACAATGATATGATGCGCCAAGTAATACAATTAGGACCGAGAGATGATATGATATGCATGAATAAGACTGAGTACATAATATCAATGAATCTAATGAAGTGACAACAAGAAACGACCAATCGGGTCTCAAAAGTATCGGCATAAAGCCTTAGCATGATTTCCAGTCCATTTACTTCATCACATAAAGAAACATAGATATCAACAACATAAAAATCACTATTCGGTGCCATGGGATGAACCAGGTCACAATTCTCATGGTGCACGCCCATCACTTTGCATGTGCGTCGCCTCAATTCTAATCACATATCACAAAGTTCGGCATTGCGAACCCTTAGAACTAAGTTTAAAAGCGTTACTTACCTCAACCAAGCCAAAATCCTACTCCTCGATGACTTTGCCCCTCAAATCGACCTCCGGGTGCTCCAAATATATCTATAAACAATTCGATACAATCAACACGAGCTAAAGGAATCAATATCATAAAAAAAAAAAATACTAAGCTTTAGGCCAAAAGTCAAAAGGTCAACTCAAAAGCCGGGCCTCGAGATCACGTCTCGAAATCTGGAAAACCATTCGATTACAAGACTAACCATACTAGCTTCACTCAATTTCGACTTCGAATCGATTTCCAAATCCCAAAAGTTCATTTTATGAAACTCTACAAATTTTCCCCAAATTCCATCCCAAATTACAAATCAAATGATGAAATCAATGATAGATTCATTATAATTAGCCAAAATCAAGTTAGAATTACGTACCCCAATGATTTTCTTGAAAAACACTCGAAATTTCGCCTCAAATTGAGCTCATAAAGTCCAAATGTGAAATAAAACCCTAAACCTCGCTTATATAGTGCTCTCTGAACTTTCAATCTGTGGTCCGCTTATTTCTCATCGTGGCTGCACAATCACTACCGCGGTCTGCATAATTCTATCGTAGCCGCGAGTCCTGAGCTAACCTCTACCGCGGTTTGCGAGATTCCCACCGTGACCCCGAATCCTGAATCAACTCCTTCCGCGATATACCAAAGTTCCAATCGCAACCGTATTCTCCTACCGCAGTCCGCGTAATCCATACCGCGGCCGCACTTCCGATGATCCAAGACCTGCAACTTTCCAACACCATATATATGGTATTTTTCCAACTCCTAAGGCCAAATAGTGATCCAATAACCACATGGAACTCACCTGAGGTCCTCGGGACCTCAACCAAACATCCTAACACATCCCATAACATCATTTGAACTAAGTCAATCCTTCGAATCACTCAAAACAACATTGAAATACATAATCACCCTCAGATTCAAGCCTAAGAAATCCTAAACTTTCAAATTCCACAAATGACACCGAAACTTACCAAATCACCTCTGAATGACTTGAAATTTTGCACACACGTCACAATTGACACTATGAACCTACTCCAAATTTCGGAATTCCATTCCGATCTCGATATGAAATTTTCCACTACCGGTCGAAATTGCCAAGTTTTCAACTTTCGCCAACTCAAGCCTAATTCTGCCATAGACCTCCAAATCATATTCCGGAAGCACTTTTAAGTCCAAAATCACCTAAGGAAGCTATCAGAAACATAAGAAATCCCATCCAATATCGTTTATACATAAGTCAACAGCTAGTTGACTTTTCCACCTTATGCTTCTAAATAGGAGGCTAAGTGCCTCATTCCAGTCCAAACCACTCCGGACCCGAACCAACCAGCACGATTCAATAAAAAACAATTGAAGAATATAGAAGAAAGCAGAAACGGGGAAAATAGAGCTATAACTCATGAAACGACCAGCCGGGTCATTACATCCACCCCCTTTAAACAAATATTCGTCCTCGAACGAGTCTAGAAATATACCTAAAGCCTTAAATGGGTATGGATATCTACTCCGCATCTCCCGCTCAGTCTCCCAAGTAGCCATATCTACGGGCCAACATTTTCCACTGCACTTCACTGGAGCTATATACTTTGATCTTAACTTTCGGACCTGCTACTCCAAAATAGCCACTAGCTCCACACCATAAGTCAAATCACCATCTAACTGAACCATGCTGAAATCCAAGACATGAGACGGATTGTCGATATACTTACAGAGCATAGAAATATGAAATACTGGATGCACACCCGATAAGCTAAGTGACAAAGCAAGCTCACAAGCCACCTCCCCAATCCTACTAAGCACCTCAAAAGGACCAATAAACCAAGGGCTCAACTTGCCCTTCTTCCCAAATCTCATAACACTCTTCATGGGTGAAACCATCAGTAAAACCTTCTCCCCAACCTTGTAAGACACATCACGAACTTTTTTGTCAGCATAACTCTTCTGTCTCGATTGAGCTGTACGAAGTCACTCCTGAATCACTTTCACCTTGTCCAAAGCATCTTGTACTAGGTCTGTACCCAAAAGTATAGCCTCGCCCGGGTCAAACCATCCTACTGGAGACCTACACAGCCTCTCATACAAAGCCTCATATGAAGCCATCTGAATACTCGATTGATAACTGTTGTTGTAGGTGATCGCGGCCTTCTCAACTCTACACAATGGTAGGAAGAGCGAGTAGCAATAGCTTTTACCCGAATAGTGGTTCGGGATCGAATTTCCACAGGGAGCTTGGAGTGGAGTTGTATTGCCTGTTTAGCCTAGAATTGTGTTTGTACTTCTAATTGCACTCCTAACATTTTTGGGGGTTTTATACTTAATAATACTATTGTAATCTAGGATTAAAGCTAAATTATGCTAAAGAGAATATTGCTAATTTGTATTTAATATGGAGAAAAGCACTAGGGTCGTGACACTACCTAGGTGGCTAGCTAACGGGTAGAAGTTACTAAGAAGAGATTAATATATTTGGGGCTTATGCTATAACCGTTGCAAAATTGTATTCATTCTCACACCTCTCGGTAGAGAGAACGATTTTTCCCAATTGACTCTCTCGAGACCAATTGAGTAGGCCAGTTTGACCAAGCAACTAGGGTTCAAGTACGGTAATTACTCTCTCGAGGTTTAACCCGTTAATTGGGACTACCATTATCACGGGTCCATCCCAATTCCTTGTTTGGTTAACTTTTAGGGTCATATACTCTCTTTCTCAAGAAGGGTTAGACCCACAAAGCTTGAATCTGTGTTTGCAACCACAAATTCTAAATTAAAACACAAAATTAACCAAAATAACAAACACCCAATCTCATTCTCACTCTAGAATGCAATACCCATTAACTACCCATACTAGGGTTGAGCCACAACCATAGCTAATGGGTTTAGCTAGACATAATTAGAGAAGAAACAGAAGAAATAGATGATGAACTAAACATATTAATTTATTACTAAGTAGAATCTACAATAATGAAGAGTAAAAGTGACAAAAATGGCAACAATATTGAGTCTCACGAGCGCAGCTCTGTTCAGAAAATTAAAACTTAACCTAAAAAATGGTAAAATATCCTATTTATACCGGGCTAGAAAAACTGGACAAAAATACCCCTACGGGGTCAGCACGGACCGCGCAAAAAGGTCACGCAGCCGTCTTGGCTCTTGGACTCTTAAAATCTCATCTCTGAAGTTGGGACCGCGCACCGTGCAAAAAGTCAGCGCGGTCGCGTGGCTAGGTGGCCAAATTTTAAGTTCTGTAAATCTCATCTACGCGGACCGTACTGATATGTAGCGCGGCCACATGGGACTTTGTTTTGCATTTGTGAGTCTCTGAACCTTACTAGCGCGGACCACGCAGAAGTGGACCACGGCGGGCGGTATGCACTAAAATTAACCAGCCTCTGAGTCTCCTAGAGAGGTCGCGTGGCATATCAGTGCGGTCCGCGCTAGGTCTTCCTGTTCCTCACTTCACTTGGTCTTTTACACTTGGCAGTTTTCACTCCGTTTTGAGCTGATCTTTGAAATTTGTCTCTTATTTCTCAAACCTTCAATCAAGCACAACTTGTAAGCATTTTGGACTATTTTGTGGCAATTTGTAGCAAAAGCAATAGCAAGTAAGGGGTATAATCATGACTTATCAACTCCCCCAATCTTAAACCTTTGCTTGTCTTCAAGCAAACAAAATAAGACCCACCCTTAAAAAGGCAATCCAAGAATTTCCAGCCATCCTAAAGTAACCTCAACAAGCATCAATTGGGACTAACAATTGCCCTCAATACGAATGCATCATTAGCACATTTTAAGCTTTTGAAAACTATGGATCAAGTGTGACACAAGAACATCAAGGGTTGACACATTTCATCAAAGTGCTTTTCTCAAATACCTTGGTCATTGTGGAACCCAAACACACACTTCCTCAACTATCCCTAAGCAAAACTCACCTTTTAGAGTATTGGCACACAAACCGAGGTTGATGGACTTTCACTCATTTCTCTCACAAAGAAGGTCACAAGTCCGGCTCTAGGTACCATATGCTTACCCCTTATGTAAGTATCCACTAATGTAGGTTCCCTTCGACACAAGATCCTATAGGGCTTTTGGGGAGTCAATTGTGAAGGCTTTTGGGTGAGGGTAGGACATGTTTTTGTTCAAATGGGTTCAACCTTCCCTTAAGCACTTTATTTGATTCATTTTGGCACACTTTCTTGACTCATTTGAGTAATTCACTTCTTTTCAAGGGGTTAGAGGGACATATTGTCACTCTTCTTTAGCCACTTCAAATCATTTCTCCTTTTTTTACTTTTGTTTCCACACCTTTTTCACTTTTGTTTTTCTTGACCCCTTTTTATTCTTTTTCACCTTGGTCTTTCGTTTTGTCTTTTTCTTTTTCTCTTTTTCATTGCCTTGCCTTTATCTTTTTGCTTTAATACCTTTTACCCTTTTTGTTTTCCTTATTGTCTCTCCCCCCAAACTTTGACTTTGCCATTGCTCAAGGGAAGTGTGGGTGCCGATAGAGGGTAGGAACGGGTATAGGCTTGTAACATTGGTTCATGAAAGAAGAAGGTTTAAGTCTCAAAACGGTTAACTAGGGATCATTTTATTGGTAGGCCATGGAATTGTTCATTTTACAATTGGATCAAGGAGAGCCTATAGTCACTTCACAAGTCAAACTTCAGCTATGATTTTACCTCCACAAACACTCGGGGCAAGTTCTAGACCATCGGCTTGGAACTTGGACTCAAAATTTGATTCCTCACCACACATGCTAGGGGATTGCTAAAGATATCAAGTTGACAGCCCACAACGACCTTAGTTACGATTCAAGCACACAATGGTCTAACAAGACCATATGATGATTGTTTGGTCAACACAAAAGTCTCAAGGCCACAACCTTTACCATACCCTAAACACAACATTAAGTCTTTGACCATGGGATCAAAGGCAAATGTGTTAGGCCCAAGTGAAGCTTTGCCTGAGGTACCCTTAACCACAAAATATAAAAAAATAAAAATAAAAAATGGACTCAAACCCTTAAGACGATAGTCACTCCATCTATCATCGGAAGGAGCCACCCGGTTCACACTAACTCCACCCTTGGAAATAACCGTGGCATTAAGAAAACCAAGGGCTTATTGCAAATGCCCAAAACAAAACCAAAAGGCTACGAGCCTATCTACTAAGCTAAAAATGAATTTTTTTGCGAAAATAGAGAAATCGAATGAATATGTACAATAGGGGGTAGAATATATAATGCATCTAAAATGTAAAGTTATATACAGACCAACTAAAAAATCAAATCATCAAAATATAAAATGCGAATCTAATATGTATAGTCATCCAGATAATCCAAAAAGTAGGGCGCACCCTTACGAATAAGAGTTGGCATTGTCCACAATGCCAACTACACAAATAAGCATAAAAATAGATGAAAGGATATAGAAGGGCTCCCTAAGCCTGGTCCGTCTGCATGGGATCCTCAGTGGTCTCCTGGTCCTCTGTACGGGCGAGAACCTCAGACTGGTTCCCGGCCTGCTGCTGCTCTGCTGCTGGGATAGGGTCCTGCTGTTGGACCGGCTGAATATCTGGTACGTCACCGGAAGGACCCTCCTAAACCTTTACTAGCTCAATCACTGCACCCTCTGTGCTGGGGAGCTTCCTCTTCTTCCTTGGAGGCCTGGGCTCCTCCTCCTATTGTGGCTGAGATGCTGTTGGATCTAGGGCTGGCTCCCCAAAAAGAAAGTCTAAAGGCATCTGATCTGTCAATAGCTTGTCCCAAAGAAAGTCTAAAGGCATCTGATCTGTCAATAGCTTGTCCCCATCCGCTATAATCTTCTTCACTGACTCCTTAGACGCCCTTGACTTTCTTATCTTTTTGTGCTCCTTAGCAAATTCCTTAAGAGCTTTGCCATGTGAATCTACCACCTTAGTCAAGATGTCCTGAGTCTCCAAAATCTTCTCCTGGTTGGCCAGGATCTTCTTCAAGGTATCCTTAATAGATTGAGGAATCTGAGCAATGGTTGGTGCTGACTGGGCCTCAACTGAAGTGGCCAATGTGGACAACTTGGATGTCGCAGCTGACATCCAGTTGTTCAAACTGGCTAATGACTGACCCAATTGGTGGGCAGTGAACGTATGAGTCTTTGATGATGGGACTGCGGGACCAGCTGAAGTACTTGGGCCAGCAACAGAAGAAGGACCTGGGGGCAAGCTCTCACCGGTAGTAGTAGCAGGAATGGTGGATGGCCCGGTAGAAGGCTCTACCACAACTGGCTCCTGAGACTGGCCAGGTAGGGTAGAGGTGGGTGGCTGGTACTTCTTTGCCTTTGGGTTTTCTAAAACCAACATGCTATACCATGAGTAGGGAGCCACCGGCTTAGTCTTGACATCAAACCATTTCTTCTTGACCTCTAGATCCCTAAAGTACATAGATAGGGTGTTGGGAAAAGGGTAGTTTGTGTTCGTCTCTTGTCCTACAACAGAAATGACCCTTCAGATGACATTACCCATATTGATAGGAAGCCCGGCCATGATAGATTCCACAAGAACATCCCGAGCAAGAGGAACTATATGATCATGGGTAAAGGGTCAATCCGGCTGCAAACAAAGGTCAACCACTCTCGAGCCTCGAAGTTGAAGGTGTTCCTGTAAATCTTCTCTCCGGCTTTCAACCATTTAGGAACAGTGCCTGGAATTGCCAAGTAGTTGGCCAACCACGGTCGCACTTCATCGCCCATTGCCAACTTAGCTAAATATTTCGACTCATCCTCCTTCTTGAATCCCAAGTATTCATTCAAGGACTTTCCATCAAACATCACCATTTTATCTCTCACCTTCGTCACCTTCGTATCTTTGACTATGTGAGAAACATTGCAATAAAACTCTCTTACCATATGTTCATTGGCCTCAATACACCTTTCCTTGAAAAATTCCCAGCCATATCTAGTTCGGAACTCCTTTTGCACGTTCGGGTTGTGGGGTAGAAGGTATGTGTCAATGAAAGTTCTCTCCGGGATCAACTTCCTCAAGGGACACCACTCTCTAAACTTGTGAAATGCCACCTGACTCATGAAACGATCTTCCCAAGCCTCAGGGTTTCTAGTTCTATCAACACCCCCGACATGAGGCTCACCTCCCTCACCATGTCCTGCACTCACCCCGGATAGTGAAGCTGTGGGGGAGGTGGAGTATTGTGCGCCACTACCTGCTACGGACTCATCAGACGAATCCGAGACTACATTCACTGGTCTTTTGGTTGAGGGTGGTGTTGGAGGAGTATCAACTAGGTGGAGGAGGTCAGTTATGTGAGTTGGGACAAACTCTGAGGATATGCTCTTGGATGGTACATACTCACTCCACGAAGAATGAGAGGCCGCCCTATCAGCATCCCGTATCAGTTTACGGGTTTTTTAATGTTTTCCCGAGCCTGGGGAGTGAGTTTAGCTATTCTCTTTCCCTTCCCTCCTCGGGAGGCACCACTTCTCCCGGGTTGTTGTGTTTGTTTACCGTCTCATTTTCTAACCATGATTTGCAAAAAATACACGTCTAACATTGTTAGTGTAAGCACATGCAGTGAAATAGATGAATAACACTAGAGGAGGACATAATGGATAGCATAACAAAGAAGCAGGACACAGTAGGATACAGGTACGCGGACCGTGCAAAACAGCCATACGGTCGCGCTGAGGGCAACGCGGACCGCGCAAAAGTGAAGCGCGGCCGCACTTGGCATAAACCCTAAAAGTCACCTCTCTAAATCTCCCCAACGCGGTCCACACTGATATGGACCGCGGCCACGTTGGGCCAGCGCGGACCGCGCAAAAATGCGATGCAGCCGCACTGGTAACAAGTTAAGCACACAGACAAACCAACGCGGACCGCACAGAAATGGCACGCGGCCGCGCTAGGCCATGGATTTGAACTGAGCTAGGGTTTGACAATTTTATCCATTTTTGTTCAAGTTTTTGAGTCCTAGTTGTCCTTACTCAATTATCCTTATAGAAAATCATGCTAAGTAGTCAAAACTAACAAGAAAACTAACCTAATCATTTAAGAGAAATGGGAAGAAAGACGAAGCTATAATACTGGGAAGCAAACAAAAAGTAAAAATAAAAACTAAATAATGAAATTTACAAGAAATGTTACCAGGAATTATGAAGAATCAAAACACTTGATGCAAACACAGAAGATTAGTCTCAGATGAACAGCAGAAATTAGGGCCTAGGAAGTCAGAGTGCGAAAAGGGTAAAGTGAGGCCTTGGGTCTCTATTTATAGAAAACAATGGTACCCCATAATTTACCTACTAGCACGGCCGCGCAGAAAATGACCGCGGACCGCGCTAGATTTATGTCCAGCACATTGAACCTAGCTTCCCACACGGACCTCACGAAAGTGTAGCGCGGCCGCGTGGAAAACTTCAAAGAGCATCAAATTGTGGTTCTTTCAGCGCGGACCATGCAATAATGCACCGCAGATGCGCTGATAACTTCAGAGACTGAAAACACCTCTGCACGCGGACCACACAGAAAGGGCGTACGGCCGCGTGGCAAACTTCAAAGAACTGTTATTTTGTACTTTTATTTTGCATTGCTTCAACTTCATCCCTACAACATCTCACAAACCACTAGCTCAAAAGTCCTAGTCTACAAAGAGAATCAAAGAAATAGAAAAAGACATGGGTTGCCTCCCAAGAAGCGCTTGATTTAACATCGCGGCATGATGCATGTTACCATCATATCGCTTCAAATGAATAAGTGCCACCATGTGGCTATCATCAAACTTTCCTAAATAACGCTTGACAGGATGCCCATTGACCCGGAATACTTCTCCATTCTTGTTTTTGAGATCAACAGCGCCAAAAGGAGTCACAAATACCACTTCAAACGGACCACTCCACTTTGACATGAGCTTTCTCGGAAATAACCTCAACCGGGAGTTGAAAAGAAGAACCATGTCGCCCACCTTGAACTCCTTACCCCGAGCATATTTGTCGTGAAGGTACTTCATCTTTTCCTTATACAAGGACGAGCTGGAGTATGCATGAAATCTAAACTCATCAAGCTCATTCAATTGCTCTACACGGAGATTGGCTGCAACATCCTATTCCAAGTTCAACTTTCTCAATGCCCACATAGCCTTGTGTTATAATTCCACCGGAAGATGGAAAGCCTTACCAAACACCAACCGATATGGAGATATACCAATTTGAGTCTTGTAAGCCGTCCAATAAGCCCAAAGAGCATCATCCAATTTCTTCAACCAATCGGTCCTATTAGCATTTACCGTTTGGACAAAATATTCTTTATTTCCCGATTTGAGACTTTCACTTGACCGCTAGCTTGTGGATGATAGGGGGTGGTCACTTTGTGGTTAACTCCATACTTAGCAAGCAATGAGTCAAAAGCCTTGTTGCAAAAATGGGACCCCATCACTAATGATAGCACGAGGGGTGCCAAACCTAGTGAAGATATGTTTTTTCAAGAACGCCATAACACTCCGGGCTTCATTGTTGGGTAAAGCCACTACTTTAACCCACTTTGAAATATTGTCCACCGCCACGAAAATATAAGTGTTCCCACAAGAGCTCACGAACGGGCCTATGAAATCAATGGCCCAAACATCAAAAATATCCACCTCGAGAATTGTATTGAGAGGCATTTCATCCCTCTTTGAAATCCCGTTGACTCTTCGGCATGCATCACATCTCTTCACCAAGTCACTAGCATCTTTAAACAATGACGGCCAATAGAAGCCGCAACTCAAGACCTTTGAAGCCATCCTTACCCCCCATGATGGCCACCATAGGGAGAAGAGTGACAAGCCTCCAATATGTTCATTTGTTCACTTTCTGGTACACATTTTCTTACCACCCCATCCGTGCAAATTTTAAACAAATACGGATCATCCCAATAAAAATCCAAGCTATCCCGCTTGAGTTTCTTCCTTTGGTTGTAAGAGAGCTCACACGGGACATTTTCGGTCACAATGAAGTTGGCGATGTCTGCAAACCAAGGCACATCACACATAGAAATGGAAAGAAGCTGCTCATCGAGGAATGTATCATTTATCTCAACACCATCACATGGTCTCCCTTCTTCCTCTAGCCGGGACAAATGGTCCGCAACTTAATTCTCGCTTCCCTTCCGATCCACAATCTCTAGGTCAAATTCCTGAAGTAGAAGCACCCACCTTATCAATCTTTCTTTCGAATCCTTCTTTGTCATCAAATACCGCAGGGCTGCATGGTCCATGTGTATGATTAACTTTGCCTCCATAAGATAAGGTCGAAATTTCTCCATCGCAAATACAATAGCTAATAGCTCTTTTTTTGTCACCGTGTAGTTCTTTGGGCCTCATTCATTGTTTTACTAGCATAATACATAGGATGGAACATCTTGTTGATCCGTTGGCCTAGCACCGCACCTACTGCCATATCAATCTCAATGCACATAAGTTCAAAGGGAAATTCCCAATTAGGTGCGGTGATGATAGGAGTTGTGGTCAAATTGTGTTTCAATAGCTCAAAAGCTCCATGCACTTCTCATCAAAGATAAACCTGACATCCTTCTCCAACAATTTGCAAAGCGGGTTCACAATTTTTGAGAAGTCTTTAATGAATCACCGGTAGAATCCGGCATGACGAAGAAAAATCCTCACCCCTTTGACAGAAGTAGAGGGAGGGAGCCTTGAGATAACCTCAACTTTTGCCTTATCAACTTCAATTCCATGTTTTGAGATTTTGTGACCCAATACAATACCCTCTTGCACCATAATGTGACATTTCTCCCAGTTGATCACAAGGTTGGTTTCTTCACATCTTTCCAACACCCTATCCAAGTTCACCAAACATTCCTCAAATGAATCCCCCACCACGCAAATCGTCCATGAAGACCTCCAAGATATCCTCCACCATAACGGTGAAAATTGCCATCATGCACCTTTGGAAGGTCGCCGAGGCATTACATAGTCCAAATGGCATTCTCGAGAAAGCGAACGTGCCGTAATGACATGTAATGGTTGTCTTCTCCTGATCCTCTGGGGCAATGAGAATTTGATTGTACCTCAAGTATCCATCTAGAAAACAATAAAAGGCCCGGCCCGCAAGACGATCGAGCATTTGGTCCAAGAATGGTAGTGGGAAATAATCTTTTCTTGTCACCTTGTTAAGCTTTCTATAGTCCATACACACTCTTAAACACGTAACTGTCCGAGTAGGAATCAACTCATTGTTGGCATTGGTCACTATAGTGATCCCACCCTTTTTTGGCACACATTGGACCGGAGAGGTCCATGAACTATCTTAGATCGGGTAAACCGCACCGGCGTCTAGCCATTTGATAACCTCTTTCTTAACCACTTCTTGCATCGCCTCATTTAATATTATTTGATGTTCAAGAGAAGGCCTTGAATCCTCCTCCAAAATGATCTTGTGCATGCAAAATGCGGGGCTTATCCCCTTAATATCGGCCAATGTCCATCCAATCGCCCTTTTTCTCTTTTGAAGAACCGCTAAAGTGGCGTCAACCTGCATGTTAATTAAGCAAGATAAAAGAATAGCAGATAAAGTACAACTAGAGCCCAAGAATTCATACCTGAGGTGAGGAGGAAGTGATTTCAACTCCAACACCAGTGGCTCCTCAATAGATGGCTTAGTTGGTGTATGTAATACCCTTCGGGCTAAAGAATGCTGGAGCTACGTACCAATGCCTAGTTAACAAAATGTTCGAGGAACAGATAGGTAAATCAATCGAAGTTTACATTGATGATATGTTGGTTAAGTCCCTGCACACAGAGGACCATTTAATTCATTTGTAGGAAACATTCAAAATCTTGAGGAAGTACAATATAAAGCTCAACCCAGAAAAAAGTTCCTTCGGGGTTGGTTTGGGAAAGTTTCTCGGCTTCATGGTATCTGATGATAGGATATAATTATGTATTTTTGTCACTTATTACACTCTAATTTACTGTACTTTAATTGAGTTTGAGCTTTAATCGCTAGTGTTTTACGCTAAATATGTGTTTTATGCCTTGTAGGAATGATTTCGAGCTATGTAGATATTATGAAATGAATTCAAGTGATTTGGAGCTTTGCAGTCTGAGTAAAAGCCCAAGGAATTAAGCCGGCATCGTGTTCGAGGATCAACGGATGATATTTAAGAACGAAACAAAGAATCGAGCGAGCATATGATGCATTGTCTAGTAAAATTCATATAACTTTTCGCTCAGAATCCATTTGGGATCCACATTATATCGTTGGAAAGCTATTTGAAATGGATACAACTTTCATGTTTTGCATTTTTGCAAGTTCCCACTGCCGTGGCGCATGGGGTGGCACAACGTACACCACGCCTGTGGAAAATTCCTGCAGCCTGTCAGAATCAATTCTCTGAACTTCCCTACAAGCACACCGCATGGCACGTCGCCACATGCGGTGTGCCTATGCATATTTTACAGAGCTAGAGTCCTATTTCGCGTAGGAAAAGGTATTTTGTCTGGGCCCAACCCTACTTGGTATAAATACATATAAAATACGATTTGGAGGACTTTTGACACATAGGAGACCTAGAGAAACATACTTTGAAGGAGAATTCACGCGGGGGAACACACACCACACTTGGAGGAGTCTTCTAACTAGTTTTTCTTATATTCTCTTCTCTTGCTTTAATATCATAGTTCATTAGTTATAGAGTTTTGGTTGCTACGTGGACGTTGTAGTTTGAAGCTTGAATTGTTTTTATAATTTTATCATGTTGGTTAATTTATTCAATCTTGCGCTAAATTATTTTATTACTTGATCACCAATTGAATACTATCTATGAATCTAGGATTGAACTCGGGAGAGGGAATTCTAAATTGCATATAAGATTGAGTAGAGCAAGATCTTAACTCTGAGGAGGAGCTGATTTGCGGTTAGCATAGCAATATACCTAATCGCCTTGCTTGTTTACTATACATGAATTATTAATGCGTTCTTGTTAATTCTAATTCCATAGAAATATAGGTGTTAGGTTAGCTTGAATAGGCGAGTTGTACTTCGGGAGAAGGCTACAAGTAATATTAACCCCGTCAATCAATAAGCCAGATAAATTAATTAGACGATTTAAGTGGAAAACTCAATGGGATTGTTAGCTAACCCGTAGCTCTAGAATATTCACTCACATTGAATTCATCTCTAATATTCGCCAAATTATTTCTTTTAATATCTTAGTTTGCTACTCTAGATTAAATTTTAATTAAATATTCATACTTTAGAAAATGACTTGAATAGATTAATTGTTTGGGTTTAATTTAGTTGATAGTTTATCACAAGCCCCTGTGGGTACGATATCTGGACTTACAATCCTATATTACTGTCATACCTCCTTTTTACACACATACCCCTAAGGATAATGTATAAGGGAGTTTTTCCATTTAAAGTGATATTATTCAAAATGGGATTATTTATTTATTTAGAGTCGCTACTTGGGATAGGTTTGTCTTTTGGTATCCCAAGTCACCGGTTTAACTTGAATCCCAAATCGAGGAAAATTTCGACTTCCTAATTGGTGTCTGCGAACCAGAAATTCTAAGTGAGGAATTCTGTTGCCCCGGGGGAAGGTGTTAGGCACCCCGGGATCCCGTGGTTCTATCACGGTCGCTTAAACTATTATATTTGGCTAAAATTTTATTTTAATACATGTTATCCTATAGTGCAATTTTAAATTATTTACTGCTTTTAATTAATTTTAGGAAATTGAACGTCGTTTAAAATAAATTTCCAGATCACGTCACATGAAATGTACACCCGAATTTAGGAAGGTAAGATTATTAAAGAACGCACCTAAAGCAACTAACGCGTTATTAACTTTGCGGGAGGCCATGAAAATTCGCTAGACGGCACGTCCCAAATTCTAAATATTTTACATGAGTATTTAGCGAGGGCCACGCAATTTATGCATTTTATTTGGCGTGGCGCACCTCGTTTTTATTTTAAAGGCCAACCTAAAGAACTACGATTTTCTATCAAGGTTTGTCTCTAAAGAAACAAAACCTAATTAATTAGTATTGTGAATTGCTATTGTTAAAAGTAATCAAGGGAGTTGGGCCTCAAGTTCAAGTCCATACTTAAACAAAAGGAAACACCTTTTAATTCGAGTGTTCTACTTAACTCAAAGGCCCAAACCTATGATTCAGTTTTTAAGTCATCTAAGCCCAACAACTTTAAGTAGAAGAACCGAATTTTAGCAAGTTATTTGAAGCAAGTCCACTGGGGAGGGCGTGGCTTTTCAGTTTTTGTTCAAGACAGGCCTAGATTTCATTTAGACAAGAATTGGACAGCCTGGGCCTGTGATAGCCTAGAGACCCGATACCAAATTAATTCTGGGCCTGTTAAATCACTTTTTTATGGCTTGGACAGTCCAGGCCTTTACCAAGCCCAAATGAAATCTACTAAACTATCCAACTATAAGCTATATTCGTGATTCAATTTTGATGTACATGGAAACACTGGACTAAAAAACCAATGATAGGCATTAAGATAACACATATCAGTTAGAATTAAAATATTTTACTAGTGTAAAATTATTAAGCTATGGATTAATACAAACAGTTATAGGGAACTATGATTAATCAAAGTGATTATCAACTATTTGTGAAAACAATTTTATCAACCGCATTTATTTTCTGTTAATACCCATAAGATACTATTGTTAATACACATGGAACTAAATTTGAAAGTTAACATCATTTTAACTATCCTAAGTTTCACCTTTAACGTGTGCCGAATGAACAACATTTTCTAGATATCAATCGTCATTACTGTTAGGCCAATGCTAATTTAATTGTATCATAGCTAATTGTAACAAAGCTTAGGATCAAAGTTATACAAGTCTGAAAATCCATACAGTCCAGTTATACAATCATCGAAAGTCAAACCTCAAATGCTAACACATGAGCTAACATAATCTACAATTAGTATCCCTTACAGTCTAGTTATTCAGTCTGGTTATACTGTCCTTAGTCAATTATATACTATAATAGAGTTCTAAACTAATTACAATTCAAAAACAAATGAATTCGACATGAGAAGACTGATCAGCACTTCATTTCATTTCAAAAGACCTAGGAAATACAAGATGTGTACCTGGAAGTAAAATGGAATGTAAGAGAAGAAGAGAATCAACAGCAGTAGTGAGCAAATATCAGGGTTAAACAGTAGCTGTAAGGAATAGTTTTAAAGCCAAAACAACATCACAAACCCAGAAATGAACCCAACAAATAGAATAACCACTCAAAATTAAGTCTAAAAGCTTTAAAACCTCTATTACTGAATGAAAACCAGGAAGTTCAAACTATTTTGGATCTTAGATAAGCTAAAGCTTTGAATTAGGAGCTGGAACTTGAAATTACTGTGAAGAAATCTTCAATAGAACAATATTTTTTTTTATTTTTGTGCTATTTTTGGGGGATTTTTGAAGAACTAAGAGCTAAAATGAACTTTCTAACTCTAATATTGCAGATTTGGTTTTTGAATTTGAATTTCAAAATTTTCAGATCTTCAAACTTGTAAAAGGCTTTTGGGGGGAATTTTTTAGATGCCAACTTGTGAAATAAGGCAGTGGAGACTGCCTTTTATAGGCAAAATTGAGGGGAAGTTTTAGATTTTTCTTTTACACCTTTAGTCCCTATTTTATTTTCAATATTTAGCTAATTAGACCTTGATTTTCTGACGTGTTTCTCAAGTTACTGCCCCAAGTTACTAAAACTCTAATTGGAACCCCATCTAGAATGTTCTAAGGATTTCGAAATCAGTTATTTGCAGTATTTTCTTCCATTGAATTACCTACACTACCTTTTTACTAGTCTGAAATTTACTAACCTAGCCTAGCCTTGTTAAGTAACCAAACAACCATAGTTAGTCAATACTAAACTAGAGATCAATCAGCTATAACCAAACAAAGTTTAAGATTTGAGCTAACTAATCTAATTAATTGAAATTGGACTTTAATTCTAAATGAACACTAATATCCTATGATCAAAACAGTGAATTATCCATCAACTAACAAGTAAAAATAGAAACTAAAGTATAATTCATGTCAAACACACAATCATGCATCGAAGTCAAATATGAATCACACAGAATCGAAATTAGTTCTAAGAAAACTAGACAGAAAACAAAAAAAATTGAGTTTAACTAAACTACTCAATAAAAGTAAAAATTAGAGAACTAACCACTGAATTAAACCAACAACATCAAAAATTAAAACAACATTTAAACCAAAAATCAGGAATCTTGCAGGCAGAATCAACCAAAATGAAAATTAAACTAGAAATCAAAAATTATAAGATAGAATCAATTGTAAAAAAAATTAAACAAGGAAGAAAGAAAAGAACAGAAACTCACTGATTTGGTCTTCAATGAATTGAATTCAGATTGAGCCCCCAAATAATATTATATGTTTGTTAGAAAAGAACAGAAACTCACTGATTTGGTCTTCAATGAATTGAATTCGGATCGAGCCCCCAGATAACATTATATGTTTGTTCTTGGTGAGAACAAACATATCATGTTATTTAGGAACTCAAATCGACCCTTGGACAGTCTTTAAAAATTCCATCAGTCTCTTATAAAACCCTAGATCTAAAATATTGAGGATTTTTCTTGGATTTGAAGGGTTTTGGTTTGGGATTATGGATGAGGAAGTCAAGGAGGCTATAGGGTATGATTTTGGTTGGATTTGGAGGAGTTAGGGTTTTTGGCCGGAGTTTTAATTCAATATTTGAGGAGTTTGGTGAGGATTTGAGGGAAAGGGGTTGTAGATTTGAAGAGAGGAGAGGAAGGTGGTTCAGAGGTGTTAATTTGGTGGGGAAAGGGTGGCGGCGCCGCCGTGGGCGGCGATACTATTTTTGAAGATTCGAGAAGCTGGGTGAATATTTGAAGGGAATGAGGTATGGATTCGAGATGAGGGGGGAAAGGAGGTCTAAGGGTGTAAATTTTATGGCCATTGGAGACTTGTCGCCGGGGAAGATGATTTTCGACTGGCGGCGGACGACGGAGGGCGACGGGGGTGCGGCGACATTAGGTTTTGTGTATTAGGGCAAATGGGAGACGGAAAGGAGAGGGGGGTGCCTTTGGACAGTGATATATTAAAATTTTAGTTCCTGACCATAGGATCAAGAATCCTCAACGGCCAGGATTAATTTTCAACAAAACGGTGTCGTTTTATTACAAGGGGCCTGGACTGGGTGTGGGTATAATTTGAACTGGGCGTTTGGTTCGATTTTTTTGGGATTTTTTAGCTTTGGGCTAATGAATTAAAATGGCCCAAACACAATAGCCTAAAAATGCTTTCTTTTTAATTAATTTTTTTATTTGTTTTCTTGTTTTCTTTCTTTTCATATTCACAAATTATTTTAGATTTTATTAAGTACAACATTAAAAATAGACAAAACCTGATTTAAACTCTAAAATTAAAACTAATTAATTCTCAAAAATTAAACAAATCCTAGTTTTAAAAAAAAAACTTAAGGAAAAATCAAAAACTAAAAGTAAAACAATGTAAAAGGGCTATTTTGCTATTTTCTCTTATTTTTGGTAATGTTAATTAACTAATGAAAATGTTAAAATGAGGTTCTAAATGCAAGTATGCTATTTTGTATTTTTCATGAGTTATATCAATTAAAAATGCACAAAAATGCACACAATCACAAAATCATTCAATTAATTCCCAAAAAATTCAAATAATAAACGAAAAATCCTAATTTTAATGAATTCTATAGGAGTAATTTAAGCGAGGCAAAAATCACATGCTCACAGCTGCCCCTCTTTGCTCGGAGACACGAAGGATTTTCGGGCAAAGATAAATGAGCAATCATGAGAGATTTTTGCCTGCTTGGCACTCCATGAGAAATATTTTTTGAAAACCGTCTGACTGAACCCTGCTTCAGAGGTTTCCTACATATCCTTGGCTATAAAGGAATCAAGTCAGTGTAGTTCTGGAAGGTTCGGTAGCTGGGACTACCAGGAGTTGTGATTTCACTGCTGTTGCTGCTGCTACTGTTTGCTGACCTCCTTATTACATCAAAAGGAAAATCAAAGCTAAGCTAGCTATGCCTACCAACTATGAGTTACAATATTCCTATCTATAATTCTCTTGGAACTTTATCTTGAGTCTTAGCTGATTTTGCTGTGGACCCCGATCTGAATCTTGATGCTCGTAAGTTGTAGGTGTCATTTCTTTCTGCAGCATTGGGTCAAAACGGGATCGGCGGTGCTTCTGACTCCAATCAAATTTGAGTAATCCGCACCTTTGTTTGCTTTCAATGTTTGAGTTCATTTCTTCTTGTTCTTTTCTTCCTTTCTTTATTCTGGATTGAGACTTATTTCGTAGGTCATCTCGAACCCCTGTGCCTCAATGTCAAACCTGCTTAAGACACCAAAGCAAACAAACGAACGAAATTTTTCTGCCCCAATTTTCACTAGAAAAATTTCGTGAGTTAGTTGTGACACATATCTAAGAGATCAAATCAATATTGTGTATCCTTGGGAATGAAACTAAGTTATGCTGGGAAATGACCGGGTTATGCCGAGAAACAAAAAAGGTCCTCGGGTTATGCCGGGATGGAAACAAAAAAGGCTCCATGGGTTATGCCAGGGAGATCCACGGGTTATGCTGGGATGGAAAGAAAAAATTATGCCGGGATGGAAAGAAAAAAGCTCCTTGGGTTATGCTAGGGAGATCCACGGGTTATGTCAGGATGGAAAGAAAAGGCTCCTTGGGTTATGCTAGGGAGATCCACGGGTTATGCCAGGATAGAAAGAAAAAAGCTCCTTGGGTTGTACCAGGGAGATCCACAGGTTATGCCGGGATAGAAAGAAAAAATCTCCTTGGGTTGTGCCAGGGAGATCCACGCCGGAATAGAAAGAAAAAACTCCTTGGGTTATGCCAGGGAGATCCACGGGTTATGCTGGGATAGAAAGATAAAAGCTACTGGGTTATGCTAGGGAGATCCATGGGTTATGCCGGTATGGAAAGAAAAAAGCTACTTGGGTTATGCTAGGGAGATCCATGGGTTATGCGAGGATAGAAAGGAAAAAGCTCCTTGGGTTATGCCATGGAGATCCACGGGTTATGCCGGGATGGAAAGAAAAAAACTCCTTGGGTTATGCCAGGAAGATCAACGGGTTATGCCAGGATGGAAGGAAAAAAAGCTCCTTGGGTTATGCCAGGGAGATCCACGGGTTATGCCGGTATTGGAAAGAAAAAATCTCCTTGGGTTATGCCAGGGAGATCCACGGGTTATGCCGGGATTGAAAGAAAAAATCTCCTTGGGTCATGCCAAGAAGATCCACGGGTTATGCCGGGATGGAAAGAAAAAAGCTCCCTGGGTTATGCCAGGGAGATCCACGTGTTATGCCATAATGAAAAGAAAAAAAGCTCCTTGGGTTATGCCAGGGAGATCCACGGGTTATGCAGGGATTGGAAAGAAAAAGGCTCCTTGGATTATGCCAGGGAGATCCACGGGTTATGCCGGGATTGGAAAGAAAAAGGCTCCTTGGATTATGCCAGGGAGATCCACGGGTTATGCCGGGATTGAAAGAAAAAAGCTCCTTGGGTTATGCCAAGGAGATACACGGGTTATGCTGGGATGGAAAGAAAAATGCTCCTTGGGTTATGCCAGGGAGATTCACGGGTTATGCCGGAATATCTAGGGAATGGGGTCCTATGCTACCATGATGATTTTTTTTCTTTTGGAATTTAGAATTAATCGCCCATTATATTACCTTATTGCTTCTTTTATGGCAACATCCATTCTATTTACAAGGTTCATTCTCCCTTTTCTTATTTAAAACATGTTAGCATCCGTTTGAATAAAAATCCTCTGATTGAAGGGGAATCTTATACTAATTTGATTCTAATTTGTATCCATGCTATATTTGTGTTAGACTTGTACTAGTTACCTTATTTCTCTACACGTTCTCAAAGCTATAAATACTCTCCTCCCTTTTCTTTGAAAAAAAAAAGAGAGAACAATATGAGTTCACAATTCACTTTCACTAATATTCTCTCTCTTTCTGATACTTGCACTGCTGTGGACTATTTTGGCTTTCTTCTGCACTCTTTTGCTTCTATACTGGTATGTCTCAATTAGTTTACATGCCTCAACAACAATGTGTTTAATTCTGCCCATTTGTTTTCTAGCATATTGTCACATGCTCCCCCCTTTCCTTTATAGTTCAGTATTTAAATTATGTATTTAAATCAGTTGTTTGTCATGAATTTGATACTTTATGAATTCTCTTACCCTTACCCTTTGTGTTTGAGTTGTGGTTCAGGGCATAACAGCACTCCAATATTGCTGTCTATGATCCTGAATTGGATTCTTTGAATCCCAAACTCAATCAAGTCCTATTCCTTCCCCCCTTAATGTGTCTGAGCTCTAGATTTGAGTCTGATAGTGTCCTAATCACTATCAAGACTTTAGTCTGACCTTCAAAAGGTCTGCTCCTAACTTGTTCAACCAAACAAGTGGTTAGGGGTGTGCCAGCCTACTTTGTGGCTAGGTATGACCACCACCTGTCATGACTCCCCAATTCCCTTTCACTTTAGACTTACTCTTAGCTATAAGGTCTGCCCCTCTCTTGCAACCCATGCTTTGGGACCCTTGAGCTCCCTATGAACTTGGATGCCTGAGAGATGGCTCTTCCACACTGCACTATTCTAATGCTAATAGTATCCTGGGTGTAAGCAATGCCTGGAATCCCTGAGATTCCTTGGAACTTTGAAACATCTTGGATAAAGAGAAGCATTTGGAAATTTGAATCACGGAAATGGCTCAATTGCATGTTACCAGACATTAAGGTTGAATTAGGCTGCTCGGATCTAGCTGTTAGCTTTGATGTATCTTTTAATTTCCAGTTTGATTCATTGGTTTGTAATAATTTTGTATGAAACTCGGGGATTATAGTAAAAGTGTATGGGAGGGGTCTTCACTTTTCTTGAATCCAAGGGGTAGAAATCACGACTTAGGATTTTATTTTTTATCAAACCAGAAATCCTGCCTATAGGGTCTTTAATACTGATTCAATGACATAGAGACCATTCCTATTGTATTTAACGCTTAACTTTACCACAAAATCACCTAGAAAGCATGCTTATAGGATTTAACACTCATGTTCCTGTAATTACACATGTAGAGATCGTGTCTATGGGCTCTTGCATTTTTGCATACACAAATGTCATTAGGCAAATCGTTTAAAGGCTTAATAACAAAGTTGCATATAGACATCATGTGTATAAGACTCATATTAATGTCATGAAAGGGTGTTAAAATCAGCAAACGTATAGAAAGCATGCCTATAGGAAATCTCGACCTTAATAGCCTCATTCGTTTCTAAAATAGAACCAATCACTGAAATTCATATATATCTTTACTAAAATTGGTAAACCCTTTCTCATCATCAATCCGCACTTTCCTGAAGATCGTAAACCTTTTAAATCAGTCTACATTATTTTCTGAAACAACTGGTAATTCCTTTTCTAAAAGCATTTTGCATTTTTTCTCTTTGTTAAAACTAATGCCTCTTTCCTGTAAAATCAACTTGCATCTTTTCTGAAATTACTAGTGACTGTTTGTATCTTTTCCTGAAATTAATAGATCCTACACCTAGTTTTATTTCAACCCATAGACAAAGGGTTGGCTAATTAATTAATTGGGTTAGTCCCTGGCAACTGTATCCGAGTGGCCTAATGCAGACTTTCTGTCTAAATACGTGTGTTGAACCAGTCCGCTCGCTGGTTAATTTTAATCTAAGACCAAATTAGTATCTGCCAAGGCATGCTAAACTAAATGATTGTTTTGACTTCTGGGGTTAATTTGAGCCTTGTTTATTTGTTTGTTTGTTTGTTTGTTCTACCTTTTTATTTGATACTTGTTTTGAATGTCGAGCTAGAATTTTATCCTTTAAACTCCATAAAGGCCTCCATCCCTTTCTTTCCCCTCTAGGATTAGGAGTCCTAATACCCCGGAACTGATAGGATTGGGATGGGTAGTAGCATGCGATAAGTAAACGATACCGTTCCGCGCTTTAATACCTTAACGGGGTGGGAAGGGTAGACATGGAGATGATGATTACAAGATAACACTCCGCGTACAATTGAGTACCAGTGTTGTGCGAATGATCCAAGTAATGTATAAACCTAGGACCCCCTTTCCCTTCTTTTTTTTTTTTAAATTACTAGTTTAACAAATTTTTCTGAATCTTTGAAGATATTGCATTTTCTGCTTCTCACATGATTTTCAGATTATTTGCACTAAGTACTTGACCTTTTCCTCTATTTGCAGATTTTTTTTACAAAAAGAACTATCCTTTTCTAAAAAATTTAAGCACTTCTTTCAACCTTTTGTGCTTTTTGTACTTGTTTGTTTACGTTTGCATCTAAAGTCACAATTATAGCATGGCCGGGAACCACACTAGTAGATCTTGAGGGGTGTCTAACACCTTCCCCTCGGGATAATTTCAAGCCCTTACCCAAAACTTTGGTTTTCATCTTTAATTTTTTCTAAAAGTGTCCTAATGCACTATAATCATTAGATGGCGACTCTTCAAACTCTCAAAAAAACCCAATTCCCAAAGTGGGAAAAGAGTTGTCTTCCCGAATGTCGTGAACCAGATTCCGCTTTAGGAAAAAGGGGGCGCCAACACATGGCCGAACCATTATATCATCTGCCCCAATTTCAACTTTTGGGGAAATTGGGATTTTTGTTTTGGTGCGACTGAACCTCAGGGAGAGGCTGCCTACGTATCCTTTCGGAATCTAGTCAAATGTAGTTTAGGGGAATAATTTTTGTTTTTTGTTTTTGTTTTTATTTTGTTTTTCTTTCCTTTTCTTTTCCTTTTTCTTTTTTCTTTTATTTTCTTTTCTTTTTCTTTTATTTTCCTTTTTTTTCTTTTCTTTTCTTTCAATAGTACTTCCAGGTTCCAAAGAGGGTGATCAAAGAAGCGTAACCGGCTCAAAGGGTTTACGAATGATTGATAGTGTTTGGGTAGCGAGAAGAAAAGCCTTCGTCATCTCAATTGTACAAAAGTCATCGCCACAGGAAGCCTAGACATAGTACCTTTTTACTGCATCTGCATTGACTGTTGCTTCAGGATCTTTTCCTTCGATGTCTCCCAGATACAGTTCTCCTCTTGGCAATATCTTTCGGATTATATATGGACCCTTCCAATTAGGAGTGAATTTTCTTTTTGCTTCTTAGTGATGAGGGAGGATGCGTCTTAACACGAGTTGTCCCACTTCAAAATTCCTAGGATGCACCTTCTTGTTATAAGCGCGGGCCATTCTTTGTTGGTACAACTGCCCGTGACAGACCGCGGCCATTCGTTTTTTATCAATTAATGACAACTGCTCCAGCCGAGTCTTGACCCATTTTCTATCCTTAGTTTCTGCTTCGACAATTATCTGGAGCGATGGGATTTCTACCTCTGTAGGTATGACAGCCTCAGTTCCATAGAACAACAAGTACGGGGTCGCTCCGACTAATGTACGCACTGTGGTGCGATATCCAAGTAATGCAAAAAGCAGCTTTTCATTCCATTGTCTAGAGCTTTGAATCATTTTTCTCAAAACCTTTTTGATGTTCTTATTTGCTGCTTCAACGGAACCATTGGCTTTAGGCCGATAAGGAGTAGAGTTTTTATGTGTTTTCTTGAATTGTTCGCATGCCTCTCCCATCAGACAACTGTTCAAGTTCGCAGCATTGTCGGTAATGATAGATGCAAGAATGCCAAAGTGGCAAATGAGATTAGAGTGCACGAACTATACCACAACTTTCTTGGTAACTTACTTGAGTGTAATGGCTTCAACCCATTTCGTGAAGTAATCAATTGCAACGTTCGAAGCTTTCAGCTCGATTGGGCCAATGACGTCCATACCCCAGGCAACAAATGGCCAAGGTACTGACATTGGATGAAGCTCTGTTGGAGTTGCATGAATCAAATCACCGTGCACCTGGCATTGATAATATTTCCGAAAGAAGATGAAGCAGTCCTTCTCCATGGTTATCTAGTAATACCCCGCTCGCAAGATTTTCTTTGCCAAAACATACCCATTCATATGAGGTCAGCACACCCCCACGTGTACTTCATGCATAATTCTTTCGGCTTCCCCGACATCAACATATCTTAGCAAATTGAGGTCCGGGGTCCCTTTATACAAGACACTGCCACTCAAGAAGAAACCACTTGCATGTCGTCTAATGGTTTTCTTTTAATCTCCAGTGGCTTGCTCGGGGTATTCTTGTGTTTTCAAAAATCTTTTGATATCATGATACCATGGCTAGGTGCTGGGTTCCGCCTCAACCGCGTTACAATAACCATGCCTTTCTTTGATTTGAATTTCTTGAGGATCAATATGGGCATTGCCTGGGTAAAGCAGAATTGAAGCCAGAGTGGAGAGTGCATGGGCTAGTTCATAATGCATCGGCTAGTTCATAATGACATCGAGCGATGTATCTGAATTCTATCGACTTGAACCGCTTGCTAAGATCTTCCACATATTGCCGATAGGGAATGAGCTTAACATCTCGGGTCTTCCACTCTCCCTGGGCTGCCGGATAATCAGATCAGAATCCCCCATAATCAATAAATCTTCAACATCTTGGTCGATTGCCATATTCATGCCCATGATGCAGGCTTCATACTTAGTAGTATTGCTTGTGTAGAAGAATCGGAGCCTGGCTCTAGCCGGGTAGTGCTGACCAATGGGTGAGATCAAGATTGCCCCAGTTCCTACACCTCTAGCATTTACTGTTCCGTCAAAGAACATTTTCCAAGCACAAGTGTCCTCAGAGATTGCTTATATTGAATTTACCTCCTCATTTGGGAAATATGTGCTCAACGGTTGGTATTCCTCGTCAATCGGGTTTTCAGCCAAATCATCTGCTAACGCCTGGGCTTTCATTGCCGTGCCAGTGACATAGCCTATGTCAAATTTAGTGAGCAAGATTTGCCATTTTGCTAGTCTCCTAGTGGGCATCGGTTTCTGGAATATGTACTTTAGAGGATCCAACCTGGTTATAAGGTAGGTAGTGTGGGCCTGAAGATAATGTCTCAACTTTTGAGCGACCCACGTCAAAGCACAACACGTTCTCTCCAACAAAGTGTATTTAGCTTCATAACTGGTGAACTTCTTGCTCAAATAGTAAATTGCCTGCTCAAATAGCACTGTTTGACGTGTTTTGAGGATTGGAACAAGTTTGAATAAGGTTATAGGATGTGTTGGTATTTTTGGTTGAGGTCCCGGGGGCCTCGGTGTGATTTCGGGTGGTTAAATGGGAATTTTGGAAGGATGTTGCACGTCTGAACTTCTGCCTTCTGTTGTTTCCACATCTGCGGAAAAGGAGCCGCAGAAACAGTTTCGCAGATGCGGTGGGATGGCCACATAAGCGGTCAGGCGTGGCCCAGGGCAATTCCGCATAAACGGATTAGGGGGTCGCTTCAGCGGGTCCGCTTAAGCGGATAATACACCGCAGAAGCGATCGATGGAGGACCGCAAAAGCGGATGTTGAGTCGCATAAGTGGTCCCATGAATTTTTAAGTGAGACTGCATAATCATTCAATATGTCGCATAAGCGGTACCGCAGGTGCAATTAAATGACCACAGAAGCGGAAATCAGGCCTATGTTTAATGAACAGTGTTCACGAATTTCAAAAGCTAAGAAAATATTTGGGACTTCAACTAGGGTTGTTCTTGGGCGATTTTGAGGAGAAATCGAAGGAGCTTCATCATGTAAGAACTATTAGCCTCGGAATATGTTATTTTGGTGTAAAAACATTGATTAATCACTTAAATTCAAGGAATCAAAGGGTAAAAAAATGGAGGTTAGGGCTTGAAAACTTAAGAGAGTTTAAATATGATTTTGGAGGGGCAAACGAACTCCGATTTTTGTAAATTTGATATGTATAGACTCGTGGCGAGACGAGGAATCCAGTGATGTAAATTTTGGAATTTTTCGAGAAGTGGGCCCGGGGCTTGGGTTTTGCCAACTTCGTGATTTTTAGTATTTTTCGAGTAATTTCGATTGGGTTATGTTTCTTTAGCATATAGTAATGTATTCGTTTTGGTTTTGACTAGATTCGACGCGCGAGGAGGTCGATTCAAGAGGAAAGGACATTGCGGACTAGTCTATGGCCGGTTTGAAGTGAGTAATAGATGTATCTCACACCGTGACTGTAAGGCCCCGTGAAATCCCTACTCAAAAAACCCGGATCCCATGGTGCCAAGTTAGGATCATGTGTTAGAAATTAGTAAGCTCACCGTGGCACGGACCTTTTTGGATTGAATAATGTATTAAAAAGTCAAGAATAAGTTTCCAGAAAAAAATACAAGAAATGCGGTCCATAATGCGATCGCATAATCGAAATACGGACCGCATACCTACCGCAGAGTGAGGCAGAACGTCTGTTAAAATTGAAGTCAGTTATGCGGTCGCATAATCAAAATGCGGACCGTATAGTCGTCGCATATTTTCTTTTGAATTTGCAAAGGTCTGTTCTGCGGTGCACTTTGCGACCGCAGAACATGAATGCGAACTGCATTCTTACCGCTGACTGAGTCAGAATGTATGGTTTTTGGGAGGCATTCTGCGGTCCATTATGCGGACCGCATGTTCATTCTGCGATCGCAAATGCGACCGCATAGTTGACTCGAGGCTCCAATTTCTCTAATTTTCAACCCGACCTCCCCATCGATATAAGGGACATTATAGCTCATTTTGAGCATGTTCTCTGAGATTTTTAGAGAGAGAGAGGGTCTTAAAGGGTAAAACATCACCCATCAAATTATCTTTGATCCTTGCCAAAATATTGAAGAAAATCAAGAGAAGACACTAAAATCTTCATCCCAAGAGGTAAGGCTCCATCACCTCAGCTCATATTTGTATACTTAGCCATATGGGGTCATTAGGGAAGTAATTCATGGGTATGAGAATGAATCTCTTGCATGCATACCACCATAGAGTATTGGAAAGTAGTAAAATTAAAAAAGAGGCAATTGGGGATACAAAATGATAGAAATTCCTCACAAAAATGGGCTTAAGGTCACAATGCATCTTTAGTGTTTGACGTTATGCTCGAACCAAGCTAGAACTTCAGTTTCATCTCGAATTCTCAATTTAACTTGAAATTCTTGCTCAATAGATCGAAGCGCAAATAGTTTCGGAAAATATGTAGAAGAATAAGGAAAAGCTTTATTGAGGTATGTGTGGCTAAAACCCCCTTTTATTAGAAATCGAGCTCGGTTGGTGCTTACAAACATGTGGTAAGGTCGTATTAGTGAATGTATCGATTATGGCTGTGTGTAAATTGATTTGCAATTATCTACATGTTTACATGACGGGTGTGCCTCAATGTTTATAACATACCAATCTTGATAATTAGATAATGAGGAAAAGAACGGTTATATATTGAAATATTTGGGCTATAAGCTGACACTGAAACAAAGAATTATTCATGCTAGCTTTGTGCTCATTATTTGTGATTGCAACTTGAGTTATCTTTGATATATGTGTCTATGATCATAACTCGTAAAACAAATGTGGAAAGGGAAAACGATATGATGGTGGTTGCCGTGAGTGCCCAGGAATTGTTATGATATGTGTGGAATAAAGATTTGAAGGTGTTGACAAATGAGAATCGAGTAATGCCTCCAAGAAGGTGACCTAGCCGATCGGGTCGTGATCGGACACCATGCCCCACACATGGTGGTAATGTGCTGATATTGAATTCCTGATAAAGGAAATGAATTATTGATTGAGAGTAATGCCTCCAATGAGGTGACCT
>MU753083.1:12398-36267 GCA_026770625.1 Nicotiana glauca | reverse complement strand
ACTGTTTTTTAAAATTGGGCCAAGTACCCTAGCCCAAAACAATAAATCACCCGCCCAGCCCAAGTTCGATACCCGTCTGCCCATGTAACCCAAACGACCCCGTTTTAGGAAAATCCAATCCTAGCCGTTGAAAATTATTTATCTAACGGCTGGGTTTGATCCCTTTAATAAATAAAATGATGACGTTTAAAGACTTTCAGTCACAGCCCTTGATCATTTTAATCTAACGGACAAGGTTGATTTCTCATTTAAAAGAAACGACGTCGTATAAGGGTTCGGAGGATCTGAGACATTGAAATGATTTAATCCAACGGTTGGGGGCGAGTGATATGTTTTTAATATAGCAAATACTAAACCTAAAAATCGTTTAATTCATTTCATCTCCTTCCGTCTTCTTTAGCCGCCCCAATTCCCCTCAGACCCCCGCCGGAACCCAACCAGCCGGAAACATCAGTTACATCAACCATCCCCCAAATAACACCTTAGAACCATCTCAAGACACTGATTCCACCCATCTAACTAGTTTCTTTCAAATAACCCTAGATCATCTCGAATATCCAAAAATGTGTCGCCGGAACCCTAACTCCGGCGAACACAACTTCATCTAATCAAACCCAAAATCACACCATATAACCTCCTGGCCACCCTCAACTCGATTATAAAAGTCTTGAGCCTTGAAAATCACTGGAGCGGCTCGAATCAAGGTTTGAATCTTTTCCGGTGAACAAAAATTCAAGAAATCAACGCCAAATCTCTCCTGATGGTTCAGTGATAAAAAAAAACTCTAAAAAAAAAAAGCTAAGTTTCTTGTTTCTTTTTCCTTTTTGTTTCTTGTTTTCTTTGCATGTGTTTATTTGTGTTTTCTTTTAACTGATTTTGTTCTGATTTACTGGTTAAAAAAAAATAAATATAGTATTTTTAGGATTTTTGATTGTTTTACTAGTTATCTCTTAATTTTTGTTCGGAAAAAAAATAGTATTAAATCTAATACTCTTAGGTTTAATTTCTGATATTAATATTAGGTTTTTAAATAAGATTCTGATTAATGTTGATTAGTGAAATTGGTTTCTATAATTGAATAAGTGCCATTTTTTGTTAACTTTTGATAGTAACCGATTCTGATAATTGTTAGTGATTAATTAGTTTGAGTACTTTATGACAGTAATTAGGTGGTTTGGTTATAGCTGTTTGAATTTCGAATAGTAATTAGTTAATGATTGGTTGATTCTGATTAATTTTGATAATTAGTTTGTTATAGTTAATTGAAAAATATAATAGTTAAGCAATTAAGTTCAGGGGTAAAAGGGCAGTAGGGTAAATTGTAAATCTGATCTAGATTCAAAGGTCTTTTGGGTACATAAAAAGGGATAATGGTAATAAACCTAAGGAAGTGGGGGTAGTTTGGGTATAGAAAAAGGGCAATAGAGTAGATCTTTAAGTGAAGTAGGGGTAGATAGTGAATTATATTAAGATAGAAGGTTCTAGATGGGGCAACTAGTATGATTTTTCACAAATAAGGGTAGTCAATTAAATAACTAGTAAAAGAATAAGGTTAAATCTGAAAAAAAAGAGGGACCATAGTCTAATTAATAAAATCTGAACTTTCCTCCAAATTTAAATCTATAAATAGGCATCAATATGCCTCATTTTACAAGTTTGGCAATCTGAAAATATCCCTGAAGCAATTCTGCCATTATAGATCCACATTCTCTAAATTAACTAATTCCAAAACTCAAAAACATTAGACTTAGTAGAAAATATCCAAAAATCCATTGTTTCATTGATCTAAGTTCAATTTGAAGGCTGTTTTGTTGATTGTCTCAGGTTCTGGTGATTAAAAGTCTGTGAATTTCGTTTTGAATTGGTCAAGTGTGTTTTCCTGGTCTATATTTTTTATTGTTGGTTTAAATCTGGTGTTGCGAAGCTGTGATTGAAATTGTTGATCTGATTCTGTTGTTGTTGCTGTTAGAGATCTAATTCTCACATTTTCTTCTACTCAGGTACATATTTACATCTATTCAATGTAATTTTGCTGTGGAAATATAATGAAGCTGCTCATTTATTTGCTTCAGAAGCTCCTGCTAGATCGTTACTTGTTGGATTCGAATTAGTATCGAGTTTGAATCATTATTCTAGTTAATTTTTTTACGGGATTGCATAATTTAGATTTCATATAAGGACTATATATTTCGGAATGTTACTAGCATATTTGGACTGTAATAATACTTGATTTGATATAATATTTTTGTAATAATTAGAATTCATTATAATAGTGAAGTTAATGTTAGATTTGGAATGGTTTTAGGTAATTAGTATGTGAAAAGAAATATGGAAAAGTTTATATTGTTTAATCTCATGTTCTAGGTATAATTTTGATTATTAGAAGTTAACAAGTATAAACAAATATCTCATGTGCTTAACCTGTTTAGCATGTATTGAAATTTCAGTAGTTCAGTTATGTATTTTTAGGATATTAGAATTTTAAATTGATAATAATAGTTAAAGTCTGTTAAAAATAATATGTTTAGTATTAATAGACTTACTTTAGATTTTAGTAATTCAAGTTGTGCTTCGTTATTTTCTGCTAAACATGTTTATAAGAAGTAAAAATGTTAATACTTAGGTAACTTGTAGACTCAATAACCTCATAAAATTCGGTCCCTTGATCCTATATTAGAAACTATTGTGTGGGTGTTTGTTTGGGCTGATTCTGAAGCCCAATAAAGGTGAAACGGGATTAATAAATTGTATTTGGGCTAGCCCAAAGCTGCCAAGAATTAAAAAATAAAATTGATCAAAATCCAAGTATAATAAATGTATATTAGGAACATAAGAAAATTAAATTCATAGTCATAGGTTAATTATTTTTAGAGGCAAAATTTAATAGAGCATTATAGTTATTTTTAAGTTGGCCTTTTTCTTAAAAAAATAAAAATGATGAGACGAGCCTCACCAAAGCAAAAACAAAATTGCGGGGACCTCAATAAATGGTTGATTCAAAAATACTTAGAATTAGGAGGACCATTTAACAAATTTCACGGTCTTCCCCAAAGTTAATAAACGCGTAGTCGCTTTAGGCGCGAGTGTTAATAATATTACTTTCCTAAATACGAGTGCACATTTATGTGACCCAAATCCAAATCTCAACGAAGTCGAAATGTGTTAAAAGCCACGGGCGTACTGGTACGGCGTGGTTCGAGATACATTTTTACGACGTTGTAATTATTGTAAAATAAATAATAAATATAATATAAGCGGGTTATTAAAAGGCACATAAAAATAGAACATGTATTGAAATCAGATAAAATCAAATACAACAGTTGAGCGACCGTGCTAGAACCACGGAATCCGGGAATGCCTAACACCTTCTCTCTGGTTAACAGAATTCCTTATCCGGATTTCTGGTTTGCGGACTGTTAACAGAGTCATATTTTCCTCGGTTCGGGATTCAACCGGTGACATGGGACACCATTAATCTCCCAAGTAGCGACTCTGAATAAATAATAATAAATCCCGTTTCGATTGTCCTTTAATTGGAAAAACTCCTTTACACCCTTCACGGGATGTATTAAAATCGTAAAAAAAAGGAGGTGTTTACACAAAGTTGAAACTCCTAACAAAAAAAAATTCATTTTTTTTCATTGTGCATTCTGAACTGGACCTTTTAGGTGATCTTAATCATCCCTAATTCCAACATGTTCCTCTCAAAGTTTTCTCTACTCAGTGTTTTAGTGAAGAGTCAGCTATTTGTTTATCAGTAGCACAGAATTCTATTGAAATCAATCTTTTCTCATAGTTATCTCTTAAGAAGTGGTGTCTAACATCTATGTGCTTAGTCCTCTTATGATGAACAGGGTTCTTTGTCATACTTATAGCACTAGTCTTATCATAGAATATTGGAATACATCTCACTTCAATTCCAAAATCTACCAGCGATTGTTTGATCCATAGTAATTGAGACAACAAGAAGAAGCAGCTATCACACCTCCTATTTTACACACCACCCCGAAGGGTAGTATATAAGGGAGTTTTTCTAATTTAATTGACATTATTCAAAATAGGATTATTTATTTATCAGAGTCGCCACTTGGGATAGTTTATTTGGTGTCCCAAGTCACCAGTTTATTTTACATCCCAATTCGAGGAACATTCGACTTTCCTTGTGAAGTCTGCGAACCAGAAATTCTGAATAAGGAATTCTGTTAACCCGAGGGAAGGTGTTAGGCACCCCAGATTTCGTGGTTCTAGCATGGTCACTTAAACTATTACAATTGGCCTATTATCTGATTTTAATACATGTTTCAACCTATAGAGCAATTTTAAATTATTTACCGCTTTTAATTAATTTTTAAGGAAGATTGAACGTCGTTTAAAACGTGTCTATGAACAGCGTCACATGAAATGCACCCGCAATCCGAAACACATTTTATTCAACGTTTTAGGATTTGGATTTGGGTCACATGAAATGCACACCCGAGTTTAAGAAGGTAAAATTATTAAATAATACGCCTAAAGCAACTAACACATTGTTAACTTTGCAGGAGGCCATGGGAAATTCGCTAAATGGCACGTCCCAAATTTTAAAGATTTTAAAAGAGATAAATAAGGAGGGCCACGCAATTTGTAATTTAATTTGGCACGACACACCTCGATTCCATTTTAAAAGGATGTCCTAAAGATGAACTATTATTATCTATTAAGGTTCATCTCTATTCTAAAAAAAATCTTAATTAATTAACATTACTAATTAACTAACATCAAAGTATTCAAGAAAATTTGGGCCCCAAGATCAAGCCCAAACTCAAACAAGGACAATCTCCATTATTGAAGAGGCCCTTAGTTCGAGTCTGCCACTTAACTTGAAAGGCCCAATGCCTATATTTCAATTTTTTAAAATTATTAAATCCAAAAATGATCTAGGACTTCCAACACGTTGGGCTCGAAACCAGCCCAATCCAAAATGAAGAGAAATGGGCTAGAATCTGGCCTAGGGAAAAGGAAAGTGCTTCCAGTTCGTTCACAAAGCTATCCAAATTTTGGGCCCCAGGATGAGCCCAATTCGGATGCAAAATGAAGCCGGGACTCAGAATCAAGTCCCTGCAAGCCAAGCTTAGCAAAATTAATTGATTCAAAGGGGATAATAATATTTGGGCTCATTTATTACGTAACTGGGCTAACATTAGGCCCAGTCCTTGTGGTCCAAATAGTCCATGCAATGAACATGTTAAAGACTTAGGTTTCTAATTTAAGACCTTTGACATAGATTAACATTGATTCAAATCATAGGCCAGCTCTTTTAGACTTTACTTTTCAATATGCAAATAATGGACAAACAATAGTGATATACATGTTTAAAACTAGGAAAATGCATGAACGATTGGATTTTCATTTTTTGCAGATCTCAAAACGCTAGTCAAATGTCCTCAAGACTAAGCTATGGGAACTAAGCATTGAAACATGGAACCATTTCAAATATCTATTAAACCACAGAAATAGAGCTAATGCAAGCACACACAGTAATCCTGTAATTACTTTCAGGTTCACGTAAAATTCAAACTAACACCTGAAACATGATAGTAAACCTTTGAGGTACTTGAAGATTTATACACAATGGACAGTAGTAAAACCTGATAAATTCCGAACTCATTTCTATATTTAAGCTAATGTGACTTGCAAAACTAATCTACACTACTAGAGCTAAAATAAACGAATATGACATAATATAGTTCAATAGTCCATAGCTAATTACAGTGTGAAGATTTAGCTAATTAATAAAAACTAATTGAACTACAATGAACCAAATGAACACATATCAACATGAGAAGTCATGCATAGATTTTATTTTTACTCCCAATTTGAGAGCTACATCAAGGCAGACTCAGAACATGTACCTGGAGTTCACAAGAAAAGCAAAACAGGGGACGAGTGAGTAGCAAGAAGCAGCAACAACAAACAAACAACAAACCAAACTTGAATGATCCAAGTTGAAACTCGAAATAACCCCAGGAGCAAAAGAAAACCTCAGATGCTAAAATCAACCGGAACACTTAAGCCATTCTTCAACTCTTAATGTATTAGAATTTGCTTTTTGTTTTTTTTTTTTTTGAAAAAAACTGGAAACTTAAAAGAATCAAAGAAGGAGTTCAATGTAACAGTAAAAATGTAGCCCTTGAAGTGTTTTTCTCTGATTTTTTCCTCTCTTAATTTCTGTATCTTTCAGCTCTTAATTTGTAGGTTCTAAAATCTCTAAGCTCTAAACTCTTAGTCTCTCAAAATCTGACTTGCAAGGCAAGGGATGGCATGACTTTATAGGCAAGCAATTAAGGCAGCCCTGCAGATTTATTTTTACCCTTTAGTCCTTTTTAATTTCTATTTTCAGCTTAGTGATCCCTAAATTTCTGACTTTCTATCCAACTTTGATAACTACCAATCTGAAATTTTACTAAGACCCCTCACTAGAAGCTTCCAAATCAGTTACACTAAAGATTTCCTATCTCAATTTCCCAAACTACCCTTTTAAATCCCTTAGAATTACCTAAGCTAGGACAGAACATGGGTCAATTTGACCCTGGGCTGACCCATTAAAATGAACCCTAATTGCTTTTGATTTTTTGTTCAATCAACAATCGGACCAGTCCTTTGAAGCCCAAACAAAATTCAAACCCAAAAATGATTACAGATTCGAAGTGAAACCATAGCAAGAAAAGAAGAAAAAAAAAATTTAAAAATTAATCAGGAGAACCAAAACAAAGAAGAATCTGAAACTTAATAAAAACGAACATAGTACAATCAAGGAGAAAACTAGCCCAGCACATCATGAATATCAAATAACTAATGAAAGAAAAATAAAATCTAAGTTCAGAGCTTAAGTTTTTCCTAACTTCGTCAGAAGAAAAACTAATTGGAGTGGGATAGAAGAAAGAGAATGGGACCAGATGGTAAGGTAATAAAAACAAACAGAAAAGATGAGAAATCTTACCAATATGAACTGAGAACCAATGGAAACCAGGGATATGACTAAACCAATATTGACCCCTCGTTCTTTGCCAAGCACAAAAGAACAATATTAGTTTCGCCAAGTCCGAACTTCAAAGCTGGAAGAGAAAACGAACCCCCAAGGTCATGCATGTGAAAAGACTTGACGGGTTCGCTTCTTTTTATTTTTGGATTCAAGAACAAGGTCGATTTGGTGAATATTTGTGGAGAAAGGGTAGTGTATTGGGGTTAAAGGAAGGGCGAAGGTTTCCTGGGTGAAGTTTGGGATTGAAACGGGCGGCGCCACCACCGGAGAGAACGAGGGCGGCGCTAGGGTTTTGAAGATTCGAGAGGTTTGGGTGGGATTCGAGGGAAAAGGGGTGTGGATTTGGAAAGAGGAAATTGAGGAGGTCCTGTGGTGTAAAAATGGTGGTGATTGGGCAATCACTGCCGGCGGAGGCGATTTCCAGCCGGCGGTTCGCGGTGGTTCACGGAGAAGGTGGTCTCTGATGAGTGTGAGAGAGGAGACGGGCTTGGGGGGAGGGGGGGTAGGAAACGTTTGGACATATAAATATTATTCTATCCAAGCTTCCCACCCATTTGATCATCAAACCTCGACGGCTGGGATTAAATCTAACGATACGAAGTCGTTTAGTTTATGGGGGGTGGACCGGTTTACAGGCGGGTTTGGGCCGGGTATGGTCATTATTTGGACGGGTATTGAGAGAGTGAAACGATTGGGCTTGGAATTTGGTTTGGGTCAGCCCAAAATTGGGCATTTTTATTTAAAGACTCACTTTCTTTTAATTTCTTTTCTTTTTCTTTTCAAATATTAAAACAAAAATTAAACCTAAAAGATTAAATTATCCTACCTAATTATATTAAGCTATAACTAATAATCAAAACTATTAATAAAATACCAATTTAAAGAAAACTAATAAAATTCAAAGCTAAAAATTTAAACCAAGTAAAACAAATCAATTTTTTTTTATTTTTGTATTTTTATAAAACCCTAATTACTAATTAATATAAAATATGTAAAATTAAATCCTAAATGCAAATGCAACGCGTATTTTTGTATTTTTTATGAATTATGTCAAATTAGAAATGCACACAGAAAAATGCAAATAAATACAAAAATTATGCAATTAATTCCTAAAAATCAAATAATAAAACGGAAAATCCTAATTTTAAGAATTCTGTAGGAGTAAATCATGCGGGGCAAAAATCACGTGCTCACAGCTGCCCCTCTTTGCTCGGAGACACGAAGGGTTTTCGGGCAAAGATAGATGAGCAATTATGAGGGATTTTTGCCCGCTTGGCACTCCATGAAAAGCTTTTTTTGAAAAAGGTATGACCGAACCTTGCTTCAAAGGTTGCCTATATATCCTTGGCTATAAAGGAATCAGGTCAGTATAGTTCTGGAAGTTTTGGTAGTTGGGACTACCGGGAGCTGTGATTTCACTGCTGATACTGCTGCTACTTCTTGCTGACCTCCTTATTACACCAAAAGGAAAATCAAAGCTAAGATAGCTATGCCTATCAACTACGAGTTACAAGATTCCTATCTATAAATCTCTTGAAGCTTGATCTTGAGTCTTAGCTGATTTTGCTGTGGACCCCGATATGAATCTTGATGCTCGCAAGCTGTAGGTGTTGGTTCTTTCTTCAGCGTTGGATCAAAGCGGGACATGCGAAGCTTGTGACTTCGATCAAATTTTGAGCAGTCAGCGTCCTTCTCCATTTCGAACACTCTAAGTTCACTTCTTTTTTGTTCTTTTCTTCTTTTTCTTTATTCTGGATTGAGACTCATCTTTTGGTCATCTCGAATCCTGTGCCTTGAGGTAAAACCTGTTCAGAAACCAAAACAAACAAATGAACAAAATTTGCCCAGTTTTCACTAGAAAAATTTTGTGAGTTATTTTCAACACAAAATCTAAACTACTTTTCATTGAAAGCAATAAAAATCAGGATTGTGTATCCTTGGGAATGAAGCCTTGAATTGGGAGGAATACCAGGTTATGCTGGAAAATGACCGGGTTATGCCGAGATAAGAAAGAAAAAAGGCTCATTGGGTTATGCCAGGGAGATCCACGGGTTATGTAGGGATTGAAAGAAAAAAGGCTCTTAGGGTTATGCCAGGGAGATCTGCGGGTTATGCCGGGATAAGAAAGAAAAAGGTCTCCTTGGGTTATGCCAGGGAGATCCACGGGTTACTCCGGGATTAAAAAGAAAAAAGGCTCCTTGGGTTATGCCAAGGAGATCCGCGGGTTATGCCGGGATAAAAAAGAAAAAAGGCTCTTTGGGTTATGCCAGGGAGATCCGCGGGTTATGCAGGGATAAGAAAGAAAAAAGGCTCCTTGGGTTATGCCAGGGAGATTCGTGGTTTATGCCGGGATATGAAAGGAAAAAGGCTCATTGGGTTATGCCAGGGAGATCCACTGGTTATGCCGGGATAAGAAAGAAAAAAGGCTCCTTGGGTTATGCCAGGGAGATCTGCAGGTTATGCCGGGATAAGAAAGAAAAAAGGCTCCTTGGGTTATGCTAGAGAGATCCGCGGGTTATGCCGGGATAAGAAAGAAAAAAGGCTCCTTGGGTTATGCTAGGGAGATCCACGGGTTATGCCGGGATAAGAAAGAAAAAAGGCTCCTTGGGTTATTCCGGGATAAAAGAAAAAGGCTCTTTGGGTTATGCCAGTGAGGTCCACGGGTTATGCCGGGATATCTAGGGAATGGGGCCCTATGCTACCATGATTTTGGATTTTTTTTAAGTAGAAAATGCAAGAAAGAATTTGGGGGAAACTTCCCTTTTGGTTGATTCCCTGCTGCAAAGTTGTTTCAGTACTTGCGCATTTCTTTTCCTTTTTGGTTGAACCTGCTTTTGCACGGTTGCTTGGATTGCACCTATTTCAAATTCTCAACAAAGAACAATTGTTAGTTTGAAACGGTTGTTGGTTTTGTGGCCTTGATCGTCATATTTGCTTGATTCCGGCCCAGCTTCTGTTGAGAACCTCTGCTGCTTTCTGGTCTTGAAGATTAATTTCTCTCTCAAACCGAAGGGCTCAACTTTTAAGTTTTTCATGACAACTCGCCCGCGTGGGGCTTCGACCCTTTCACTTTATTCCGCCTTTCAGTCCTTTGTCCTTAACTTTATTTTCCTTTTTAATAACTTTGCTTTCAGAGCATCCGCCATCATGGCCAATCAGATCGGCTTGATGCACCCGCTGAGGCTGGGTACTTTTCTTTAGCTTTTGTTAGAGAGAGCCCTATAAGGCCAGTCCTGCCACATTTTATTTGTATTCGTTTCTGGAACAGAGTTAGACCGAAAGGAAAAAGTAAACAAAAGGCAAGAAAATAAATTAAAAGAGATGCGTTCCTTTCAGGGAGAAAAGAAGGACTTATATGGGGTGTATGCAGGCTTCAAATAGACATGACATGCTTCTTGGACTGGATGCCCGACCCGCACAAACTTTCCCAACTTCTCATAAACTTATTGACCCGTGTTTCAAAACCAAGGAATCTTGCCAGGACTCTTTCAGTGGTGGGAAATGTCTTCTTTTCGGCCGACGGTGCCCTTTGAGGGTTTTCGCTAATCGACCTCTCTCATTTCTCTTCTCACCATCGCCCGATAGTTCTCTATACAAGTTTTCACTAAACGGACTCTCTCATTTTTAATTTCTCTACTCATCGTCGCCTTATGGTGCCCGTAGGTTTTCACCAATCTCTCATTTTATTTCTCTCAATTTGATTGTATCAAATTCCACACAATGGTGTTTTCCGATTCCAACGCCTTTGCCAATTGATCAGAAGGACTTGGACAAGGTTTAGGTAAAAAGAATCTGGATGGATTTACCACTTTGGAACCATTCTGGTGGGCTCATTGCCGAGCCATTATATCATCTGCCCCAGTTTCACTTTTTGGGGGGAATTGGGATTTTTGTTTTGGTGTGAGTGAACCACATAGATAGGCTGCCTACGTATCCTTTCGGAATCAAGTCAGACGTAGTTCAGGAAAACACTTTGTTTTTTTTGTTGTTTTTCTGTTTTGTTTTGTTTTCTTTTTCTTTTCTTTTTTCATTCATTTTTTCATTTTTTTTCAATAGTACTTTCGGGTTCCAAATAGGGTTATCAAGGAAGAGTAACCGGCTCAAAGGGTTTATGAAAGATTGATAGTGTTTGGATAGCAAGAATAAAAGCCTTCGTCATCCCAATTGAACAAAGTCATTGCTGCAGAAAGCCTAAACATAGTACCTTTTTACTGCGTCTGCATTCATAACTGCTTCGGGATCATTTCCTTCGATATCACCCAGATACAATGCTCCTCTCAGCAATATCTTTCTGATGATGTATGGACCCTTCCAATTAGGAGCAAATTTTCCTTTTGCTTCTTGGTGATGAGGAAGAATGCGCCTTAACACAAGTTGTCTCACTTCAAAATTCCTGGGTCGCACTTTCTTGTTATAAGCACAGACCATTATTTGTTGGTATAATTGCCCGTGGCAGACCGCAGCCATCTTCTTTTCTTCAACTAAGGTTATATGTTCTAGACGAGTCTTGACCCACTCACTGTCCTCAATCTCAGCTTCAACGATGATCCGGAGAGACGGGATTTCCACCTCCGCAGGTATTACGGCCTCAGTTCTGTAGACCAAAAGGTATGGGGTTGCTCCTATCAATGTGCGCACCGTGGTGCGATATCCCAGTAATGCAAAAGGCAACTTTTCATGCCATTGCCTGAAGCTTTGAATCATCTTTCTCAAAATCTTCTTGATGTTCTTGTTTGCTGCTTCAACAATACCCTTGGCTTTGTGCTGGTAAGGAGTAGAGTTCCTATGCATTATTTTGAATTGTTCGCATATCTCTCCCATCAAACAACTATTCGGATTTACAGCATTATTTGTGATAATAGTTGTAGGAGTGCAAAAATGGCAAATCAGATTAGAGTGCACAAAATCTACCACAGCTTTCTTAGTGACCGATTTGAGGGTGATGGCTTCAACCCACTTCGTGAAGTAGTCAATGGCAACCAATATGAATCTGTGCCTATTTGAGGCTTTTGGCTCGATCGGCCCTATAACGTCCATGCCCTAAGAGACAAATGGCCAAGGTGATGACATGGGATGTAGTTTATTGGGAGGTGCGTGAATCAAATCACCGAGCACCTGACACTGATGGCACTTCCGGACAAAGCTGAAGCAATCCTTTTCCATGGTTGTCTAGTAATAGCTCACTCAAAGGATTTTCTTTGCTAAAACATACCCGTTCATGTGGGGTACGCACACTCCTGCGTGTACTTCATGCATGATCCTTCCGGCTTCTTCAGCGTTAACACATCTTAACAAGTTGAGATTCGGGGTCCTTTTGTATAAGACCTCACCACTTAAGAAGAAACCACTTGCATGCCATCTAATAGTTCTGTTTTGGTCTCCAGTGGCTTGCTCGGGGTATTCTTGCATTTTTAGAAACCTTTTGATGTCATGGTACCATGGCTGGGTGTTTGGTTCTGCCTCAACCGTATTACAGTACCTATGCCTTTCCTTGATTTGGATTTCCAAAAGATCAATGTGGGCATTGCCTGGGTAGGGTAACATCAAGGCCAGAGTGGCGAGTGCATCAGCTAGTTCATTGTGACAATGAGGGATGTACCCGAACTCTATTGACTTGAACCTCTTGCTAAGATCTTCCACATGTTGCCGATAGGGAATAAGTTTAACATCTCGGGTTTCCCATTCTCCTTGGGCTTGCTGAATAATTAGATCTGAGACTCCCATAATCAACAACTATTAAACATCTTGGTCGATCACCATATTCATACCAATAATGCAGGCTTCATACTCAACAGTATTGTTTGTGCAGAAAAATCGGAGCCTGGCTGTGGCTCGATAATGCTGTCCAGTGGGCAAGATCAAGATCGCCCCAATTCCAGCACATTTTACATTTACCGCTCCATCAAAGAACATCTTTCAGGTAGTAGTATCCTCGGATATTGCCTCGAATGAGTTTATCTCTTCATCTGGGAAGTAAGTGTTCAAAGGTTGGTATTTTTTATCAACCGGGTTTTCAGCCAAATGATCTGCCAATACCTGGGCTTTCATTTCTATACGAGTGACATAGACTGTATACTTTGCTAATCTTCCCATGGGCATTAGTTTCTGGAATATGTATTTCAAAGCATCCAACCTGGTTATGAGGTAGGTAGTGTAGTCTTGCAGATAATGCCTCAGTTTCTGAGCGACCCAAGTTAAGGAACATCAGGTTCTCTCCAACAGAGTATACTCAGCTTCATAGCTAGTAAACTTCTTGCTCAGGTAGTAGATCGCCTATTCTTTCTTCATGGTTACGTCAAGTTGTCCGAGGACACAGCCGAAAGAATTTTCCAAGATCGTTAGGTACAAGAAAAGAGGCCTCCCTGGCTCTGGTGGGACCAAGACTGGCGGATTTGACAGATATTCCTTGATCTTATCAAAAGTTTCTTGGCATTCATCCGTCCACTTGATTGCTGCATCTTTTTTCAACAATTTGAATATGGGCTCACATGTGGATGTCAACTGAGTAATGAACCGGCCAATATAGTTTAATCTGCCCAACAAGCTCATCATATCTTTCTTGGTTTTTAGAGGAAGCAAATCCCGGATAGATTTTATTTTTGTTGGATCTAACTCGATACCTCTCCGGCTGACTATGAAGCCCAAAAGTTTGCCGGATGGGACTCCAAACACACATTTGGCTGGGTTCAGCTTCAAATTATATTTGCACAACCGCTCGAAGAATTTCCTCAAATCCCAGACATGGTCATCCTGGGTTTTGGACTTGATGATTACGTCATCCACATACACCTTTATCTCTTGATGCATCATATCATGGAAAATTACGGCCATGGCCCTCATGTAGGTCGCCCCAGCATTCTTCAGACCAAAAGACATAACTCGATAACAGTATGTACCCCAGGGTGTAGTGAAGGCTGTTTTCTATGCGTCTTATTCATCCATCAACACCTGGTGATATCCTGTGTAACAATCCACGAAGGACGGTATCTCATGCTTGGTGCAGTTATCAGCAAGGATGTGGATGTTGGGCAAAGGGAAGTTTTCTTTGGGACTTGCCTTATTCAAATCTTTGTAATCCACACACACCCGGGTCTTCCCGTCTTTTTTTAGAACTGGGACTACATTAGCTAACCATGTGGTGTATTGGACCACCCGGATCACCCCTACTTTCAACTATTTTGTGACCTCTTCTTTGATCTTGTCACTGATGTCAGTTTTAAATTTCCTTTGCTTTTGCTAGACCGGAGGGCAATCGGGGTAAGTTGGCAACTTATAAACCTCCAGATCAACACTGAGCCCTGGCATGTCATCATACGAAAAAGCAAACACATCTTTGAACTCAAGCAGGAGTTGAATTATTGCATCCTGGGTTTTCTCGTCAGTGTGAATGCTTATCTTGGTTTCCCTAATTTCTTCAGAACTATCTAAGTTAACCGGCTCAGTATCATTTAAGTTTGGCTTAGCTTTATTCTCAAATTGTTCCAATTCTCGATTTATTTCCCTAAAAGCCTCTTCTTCATCGTATTCCGAGTCTTGGTTCATTATTTTACAATTAGATAGCGTGTTTGGATCTGGGCATGAGGTCCGTAAGCATGTCATATTATTTAAAGCCGCATTATTATCACTGAAAGAAGAAACAAAAGAGAAAAGTAGCAAAAATCAGAAAGAATAAAGAAAGATAAATGACAAAATATTGATTTCATTTCTTGGAATTTGAAGATAACAGGGTTTACATTATGGAAATGAAAAGACAAGAAACTAAAGAAAACATTCGATTTACACCCTGGAATAACTCGCGATGTAGAAAAAGTGGCAGGACAGGTCTACTGGGACTCCCGCCTGATTGGGAATGGCGTAGTCTTCTAATTCTGTAGCTTGGCATTTGGTCCCATATACAGCACCTCAGCGGTACTTGAGCCCTCTCCTGGCTAAACCATGTGGGTTTTATATAGTATCTTTCTCATTGCCCCATATATTTCTTCAATCTCTTCGGCCGTAAAGGCCTCATTATCCTCTTCATCATTGTACTTTGGCTTGACAAAGGTCTCATACAGATGTGGCAGTGGCTTAGGTATAACCCATCCATCATTCTTTCTCTCATTTGCCCACTTTATATCATCTGGGGTAGGGTGGAAACCTATCCCGAAGAACTTCTCTGTGGTAGGCAGGGTAATCGGCTCAGCTATTCCTTGCAGGGATTTCCCAAGTCCCTTCCCTGGTTTGAAACCGTGTCAGATCATTTCTTTAGCCACCATGATTGAGGCACTGGAAAGGAAGGGTTGAGGGCAAGGGTTTCCTTCTTCATACTGGTCTGCCACCACAACTTCAAAGGCTTGATAAACTATGTGTTCACTGCCTTCTCTTGATTCAAGGCATGGGACTGAGGGGTCTCGATAAATTGATTGTTCGTCCTCCCCACGGACCACGATTTCTATTAGAACATATTTTAATGATGCAAATTAATATGCATGTGTAGGAGTTCAAAGAAGAAAAAAGGAACTATTGGAATTGCTATGTCGAACAAGGAAGGATATCGTTCTCAAAGGAAGCTGCCCTAAATACTCACGATGCACAAGGAAAGAATCAACTCTACATCAGCAAAACGAGATTAACTCTATGATTTTGGGAAATCAAATCTGTAGTAATGGAATAAAGATTCAACGCAATCCGTGATTGACGAGTCAGATCAAATCACTAAAGACCAATTAAAGCTAGAGGATCCGGACAGCAGTCAAGATCGGAAGGTCCAAAAATTAAGGAAGAATTCTGTCAAACCCGTCATTTGCCAAAGAAAAAGATCTGAAGAGAAGCAATGACTAGTACTTTATTCTTGGAGAGAATCAACTCTTTCCAAGGATAAAAACCCATGGGTTGACAGGACTTCACCATTCATTCTTGTATAAATTCATAGTGCAACTCCATCCTTAGTATACTTGATCAAACCAAAATAACTCTCTTCAATTTATTGCAAACAAGCATAGTAGCCTATATAGATCTGTTGTGTAACAAGTCAGGGATAGAAAGAGAGCACACAACTGGTGAGGCATTGTATCAAACGAGTGCTAGAATACTGAGCGACAAATATCAAATCCGTACTCGAAAGAAAACTCATTTTCTTGAAGAGAAATCCCTTGCAACCCAAGGGGACTAGATTAGGATTCACATTGAATCCAAACCAGTATAAAATTCCTGGTGTCTTTAATTTCTGCATTTACGTTCTGCATATTACTTCAAATTTCTCTATCTGCAAGATTGCCATATTTAGTTGACTACTAAAGTTTTAAGTCAACTTATTACGATTAAGTTTAATTATATACAATTCGCCCCCTCCCCTCTTGTACTTTCAATTGGTATCAGAGCTTGGCTCACACTTTTGCTTTTTGCTTAACAGCTTGTGAGAAAAAGATCATGGCAAATCAGGTTATCGTGGAGCTCTATTTCAGGAAGGAACTTCTCAAGTAAGACCACCTTACTTCAATGGACATCACTTCTACTGGAAAATCTGCATGGAAATCTTCACCAAAGCATACGATGTCAAAGTATGGAGAGTTATCAAGAAGGGAAACTACCCATTGCTTGCCAGCACTCTACCGCTCGCTGACCCCGATGATATAGACTCATACTCAAAGGAGCAATCGGAAGCTGTACAGATAAACCACAAGGCAAGGAATCTGCTTCACAATACACTAAGTGGTGAAGAATATGAAAAGATTTCTAGTTGTGATACTGCCAAAGAAATGTGAGACAAACTCGAAGTTACCTATGAAGGTACCAGCAAGGTAAAGGAAACCCATATAAATATGCTATTTCACGACTATGAACTATTCTCAATGAAGGAAGGAGAGTCCATCAAAGAAATGTTTACCGGTTCAGTAAAATAATTAGTGACTTAAACGCTTTTGGCAAACCATACACAAGTGGCAATCAAGTTAGGAAAATTCTCCGAAGTCTACCAACCACCTGGCAGACTAAAGTTGTCACTTTGGAATCTCAAGATCTTAACAAGTTATCATATGATGAACTATGAGGAGAGCTTATTACTTTTGAAAGAACACATCTGAAGAAGACAAATCAAGAGGAGAAGAAGAAAACTGTTGCATTCAAAGCTACTACTGAAGCTGCTGAGAATGAAATTGATGATCCTGAAGTTCTACAAGAGGAAATCGTTATGATGTCAAGAAACATGGATGGATTAATGAGAAGATATAGAAATACAAAGAAAGGAAGATTTCCACCAAGAAGATCTAGATAATACAATGAACAAGACAAGAACGATGGAAAATGCTATGAATGTGGAAAGTTTGGGCACATCCAAGCGGAGTGTCTAGAACTGAAGAGAAATATCTCTAGAGGATTCAACAAGAACAGATCATTTGGAAGTTGGAGTGATGAGGATGACTCAGACCATGAAGATATAGCAAATCTCTGCTTCATGACAATTCTAGAAAACGAGATCAACAAAACTTCAGGCTGCTGGACAGATGAAGAAGATTCAGACAACGAAAACTGTTTTATGGCAAAAGGAGAAACTAGCGAGGTAAGATCATGTGAGTGTGAAAGATGCAATGAATTACAAGACATACTTGACTCCATCCTAAAAGAGTCTCAAAAGATGATGAATGAACTTAAGAGACTCACCAGGGAAGTCAAGACTGGAAACTCAAACATGAAGTATGTGAAATTGAAAAAGATGTACTTCAAGAAGAGTTTGAGGAATTGCAAATGCAGTTTAACAGCTTGCGCAAATCCACCAGTCACAGCTCTATTAGGTCAAACCAGACGACTTACAAGTCGACTGGAAAAGAACCAATCAGAACTAGATCGACTAGTCGGTCGAACCAGTCGACTTACAAGTCAACTGGAAAGGAATCAGCAAATCCTATGACTGCTAATTCCAACTCTTATGAAAGACCTAAAAACAAGTTTGGGGTTAAATGTCATTATTGTAACAGAAGTGGGCATAAATATTCTGGTTGACGCTTTCGTAAATCTCATATGTCTGAATGGGTTTGGAAACCTATGAACTCCGAATCCAGTAACACTAACTCACCAGGACCCAAGCAAGCTTGGGTACCTAAAAGAAAGTAATAATTCTGTATTGCAGGAACACCACAGAGTAAAGCGCAAAGGAAAATGGTATCTAGATAGTGTGTGTTCCAGTCACATGAAAGGTGACAAAAGCCTGTTTAAGGAAGTTACAAAGATTCACAGAGGAAGCGTCAAATTTGGAGATGATTCAAGAGGCAAAATATTTGGCACTGGAACTATTCCTTTCAACAACAGCTGTGACATTACTAAAGTATATCTGGTTGATGGATTAAACTATAATCTCCTCAGCATAAGTCAACTCTGTGACTCAGGATATAAGGTAAAATTTAAGAGAACCGGATGTGCCATCGAAGACGAATCAGGTAAAATAATTCTTCCTGGAAAAAGGTACAGAAATGTTTATATACTTGATGGTTTCGAAAATATAGATGGTCATATCTGCCTAACCTCTATGTCTGATGATCACTGGATGTGGCATGGAAGACTAGGTCATGCTAGCATGCATCTAATTGAGAAATTATCCATACATGATCTAGTCATTGGGTTACCTAAATTGAATTTTTCTAGGACTCACATTTGTGATGCATGTTAGATGGGTAAGCAAACTAGAAACTCTTTTAAAAACAAAGACATAGTGCCCACCTCAAAACCATTGAAATTACTTCATATGGACTTGTTTGGACCTACTAGAACTGCTAGCATAGGAGGTAAGAAATATGCTTTTGTTATTGTTGATGACTTTTCATGTTTCACTTGGGTAATTTTCCTGTCTCACAAAGATGAAGCCTTAAGAAACTTTGAAGTTTTCTGCAAAAGGATTGAAAGAGAAAAAGGTTATCCAATTTCCATAATCCAAAGTGATCATGGAGGCGAATTTGAAGGCGGGGCGTTTGAAGATTTCTGTAGTGATCAAGGCTACACTCACAATTTCTCCGCTCCTCGCTCACCTCAACAAAACGGAGTTGTGGAAAGAAAAAATATAACTCTTCAAGACATGGAAAGAACCATGCTGTTAGAACATTTTCTACCAAATCATTTCTGGGCTGAAGGTATGAGTACTGCATGCCACATTCTCAATCGGTGTCTCATAAGGCCCATTCTGAAAAAGACTCTGTATGAACTCTGGAAAGGTAAGCGTCCTAACATCAGTTACTTTCATCCATTTAGAAGCAAGTGTTTCATTCATAATAATGGTAAGGACAATCTTGGAAAATTTGATCCAAGAAGTGACGAAGGTATTTTTCTTGGTTATTCTTTAAATAGCAGATCATTTAGAGTTTTTAATAAACGTACTTTGTGCGTTGAAGAATCAGTTCATGTTATTTTCGATGAAAATAATCCCTTGGTCGAGAAAGGCATTAATGCAGGTGACGAAGATCAAAATCAGGAAGTTCAGTACAAAGGAAAATCACAGGAGTCAACTAGTCTCACAGATATAGTCGAGTAAACTGAACAAGTTAGCAACAACACTCTAGAACAACATATGGAGTCGACTACTAGCACTGTTCGACTAAATGAGCGGAGAAATGAAACTGAATATCCACAGAAATTGGAATGAAGACCAAGGTTGCCCTTAAAAAGAAAGAAAATATTGCTCTGATATCTCAAATAGAGCCAAAAACGGTAGAGGAAGCTTTGAAGGACTCAAGCTAGGTGAAAGCCATGTAAGAGAAATTAGATGAATTCAGCAAGAATCAAGTATGGAAGCTGATACCCCGACCTGAAAATATTTCCGTCATCGGAACAAAATGGGTGTTCAGGAACAAATTGAATGAAGAAGGACAAGTCATAAGGAACGAAGCCAGATTAGTTGATCAAGGCTATTCACAACAAGAAGGAGTTGACTACGATGAAACTTTTGCTCCACTAGCTCGATTAGAGTCTATACAAATCCTATTAGCGTATACATCATTTAAAGGATTCAGATTGTTTCAAATGGATGTCAAAAGTGCCTTTCTAAATGGATTCATTGAAGAGGAAGTTTTTGTGAAACAACCTCCAGGCTTTGAAGACTCAAAACTTCCTTATCATGTGTACAAGCTTACTAAGGCCCTATACAGACTGAAACAGGCTCTACGTGCTTGGTATGATAGGTTAAGTACCTTCCTTATTGATTATGGGTTCACCAGAGGTAAAATTGATACTAATCTATTCATTAAATGATCAACAGAAGGTAATCTCATCATTCAAATTTATGTTGATGATATTATTTTTGGTTGTGCTAACTCTCTTATGTGCAAGTTTTGCAAACCTCATGCAAAGTGAATTCGAAATGAGCATGATGGGTGCACTCATATTTTTCCTTGGGCTTCAAATTCATAAGAGGGAACTTTCATTTGTCAAACTAAATATACCAAGGAGCTGATCCAAAAATTTGGCATGAGCAATGCAAAATCAATTGGGACTCCTATGAGTCCGGCTACAAATTTGGATAAGGATGAACAGGGTACTCCAGTTGATGAAACCAAATATAGAGGAATGATTGGATCTCTACTGTATCTGACTGCTAGTTGACTAGATATTATGTTCAGCGTTTGTAAATATGCCAGGTTTCAGTCGACTCCCAAGGAGTCACATCTTACTACTGTAAAAAGAATTATTCGATATCTTATTGGCACAGTATCTCATGGATTGTGGTATCCTCGCTCTAACTCGTTTAAATTAAAGGTTTCTTAGATGCAGATTTAGCAGGTGATAAAGAAGACAGTAAAAGCACGAGTGGCACTTGTCAATTATAAGGAAAGGCCTTAATATCCTGGAACAGTAAAAAGCAAGCAGCAGTCGCCTTGTCGACTACTGAAGCTGAGTACATAGCCGTTGGTCAATGTTGTGCACAACTGCTGTGGATGTCCCATCAATTGGGTGACTATGAACTCTCCTTTAAACCTATACAAATCTTTTGTGATAATTCTAGTGCAATTTATCTTTCTAAAAATCTTGTGCATCACTCTAGAGCAAAGCATATAGACATTAAACATCATTTTAGTAGAGATCATGTTCTTAAAGATGACATATAATTAGCTTTTGTTGGCACCTCTGCTCAATTAGCTGATATTTTTACTAAACCATTGTTGGAACATAGATTCTGTTCTTTGAGAGAATTACTTGGCATTATTTGTTTTTCAAAAAATTATTAGGACCAAATTGTTATTTTTCAAAAAACTTGTCATAACTGCTTTTTTCAGTGCATTAATTACGCCGTTAACCTTTTCCCTCTCTTTCTAGTCTGTCTTCCATCAGTTTTCAGCCGAAGTTGGAAAGCCAATCATCATGTTGCTTCATCTGACACCCTTTCCTTCTCTGTACTCAACCATCAAATCTCTTCTCTTTAAGTTAGTCCTTTTCCGTCTCTTTCATCTCCACCATCTCCCTCAACCTCTACCAACTCCCTCTTCAATTTGTACCAACCCTCTCTTCTTCCATGGCAAAATCTTCCAAAAACCCCTCTGCTTCGACCAGCAAAAGTACCCGCTCAAAAACAAAACCCTCTTCTGCGCCTCCTGAATAAGTAGACTTAGGGTCTAATCGTTCTGAGGGTTGTGCCTCTTCTCAAGGAGGGTACTCTGAACACTCCCTACTTTTAGGTGACAAAGCCTTTGGAAAGTGTCCCATGGAGGATTCTCCTGCTTCTACTCCAAAGAAATTAAAGTTCGATTTCTCTGCCTCTCTCGAATCTGACATAAATTTCTGGGACGCCCCAAATAGGGATTTCTTTGTTTCTCTTAAGGACAAGTCCATCGCCCATGGTAGAGTGGTAGATCTCGATCTTATAGAGTCTCTCAACTGTAAGGTAAAGGACCTTTCCGTGTATCAAGGGTGGGATAAATTTCTCTCTATTTATCCGCCTAAAGTGTATGAATCCCTCGTCCGTATGTTTTATGCTAATATTTGCTCTAGTAAACCTGATAGGCTTAAAACTCTTGTTATTGGTAAATGCATTGTTCTTGATTGTAGTTTGTTCGACTCCCTTTTTCTCGGTCATTGCTCTGGTTTCCCAACTGTCTTTAAGAATGTCTGGCCTGAGGATTTTGAAATCACCTTTGATCAGGCTAAACAGTGTATTGCAGAAAATCCCTCTGAAACCCTTCCCAATCAATTAGGGCCCAGTGATGTTATCTTTGAAACTAGGGTTCTTGCTCACATTGTTGCAACCACTCTCCTTCCCAGAACTGGTTCCTTCTCAACCCTCTCTCAACAGGACACCTTCTTTGTCTACTGTCTTATCTCCATCCTCAAAATCAAGTTGTCCTCCTGGGACATAAATTTTATGATTGAGAGTGCTAAAGATCCAACCAGTCTTCCTTACGGTATGGCCATCACCCACATTTTGGAAGCTCATCAAATTTTGCTTTCAGACTACCCCTCTATTCCTATGTACAAGTGCTACAACTATAGAGCCTTCTCTAGTATGAGGTATGTGAGTATCAAGGGTGTCTGGGTCAAGAAGGGTGATAGTGATGCAAAGCCAACCCCTGTGGAAACCAAGCCTTCGTCTGCTATTCTTCCCTCTCCCATTCCTACAGACCTAAATGAAAAGTTCAGCTCCATTGACTCTCAACTCTTAGATATCAAGACTCTCCTGTCCGCTACACAGTCGACTGTGGATGCTATTCATGCTATTTCTAAGGAAACAGGGTCAGATGTGTCCAAAATCAGGGTGGTTGTGCAAAGGGTAAGGGAGAATGCGGTTAAAGCATTCAAGGAGGTACATGACAGGCTGGATGGAATGAGCATTGCTGCCAACACCAGCTTTGAACAGTTGAAGGAGGCAATATGCAACACTCTTACCTACTTTTTGCGTCGATGAGATGGATGCGGTCTACAGATAATTTTTCCTTTGTTTTAAACTTGTTTTGGATATTATTTTTGCTACTCCCTCTTTGCTGATGTCAAAAAGGGGGAGAATATATATCTTCTGGACTATTAACGCTCTATGTGCAGGTTCAAATCAAATATGTATATACTCTCTATTCGTTATACAGGTTAAGTCGACTATGCTACATGCATAGATAGTATCTCTTATTCTTTGAACTGGTTAAGTCAACTATGTTGCCCATGCATAGAAAATAATATACAGGTACAAGTCGACTGCACACATTGAGGTGGAGATCAAGTTTAGTTGACTACACATATTGAGGGGGAGCCAAGTTGGCCAGTCCCAAACAGGGAAGTCAACTGTTGTTTATCCCTATACATATATGTATATTATTTTTCCATCATCAAAAAGGGGGAGATTGTTAGAACATATTTTAATGATGCAAATTAATATGCATGTGCAGGAGTTCAAAGAAGCAAAAAGGAACTATTGGAATTGCTATGTCGAACAAGGAAGGATATCGCTCTCAAAGGAAGCTGCCCTAAATACTCACGATGTACAAGGAAAGAATCAACTCTACATTAGCAAAATGGGATTAACTCTATGATTCTACGAAATCAAATCTGCCGTAATGGAATAAAGATTCAAGGCAATCCGTAATTGACGAGTCAGATCAAATCACTAAAGACCAATTAAAGCTAGAGGATTCGGACAGCAGTCAAGATCAGAAGGTCCAAAAATCAAGGAAGAATTCCGTCAAACCCATCATTTGCCAAAGGAAAAGATCTGAAGTGAAGCAACGGCTAGTAATTTATTCTTGGAGAGAATCAACACTTTCCAAGGATCAAAACCCTTGGGTTGACAAGCCTTCACCATTCATCCTCTTATAAATTCATAGTGCAACTCCATCCTTAGTATACTTTGATCGAACCAAAATAACTCTTTTCAATTTACTGCAAACAAGCATAGTAGCCTATATAGAT
>MU753082.1:0-16539 GCA_026770625.1 Nicotiana glauca | reverse complement strand
AGAGTTATAGCCCCATTTTCCCCCATTTTTATTTATTTATGTGTTATTTAGCTGTATTGATTTGTATCGAATTGATAGCTGTTCGGAATAGTTTTGGAATGAAATGAACACTTAGTCTCTTAGTTAGAAAACTAAGTTAGAAAAGTCAACCGGAAGTTAACTTAGGGGTAAACGAATTATAATTTGGATTTTTATGATTCGGTTAGCTTCTTTAGGTGATTTTAGACTTAGGAGTGTGTCAAGAATGTAATTTGGAGGTCCGTAGTAGAATTAGGCTTGAATTGGCGAAAGTTAGAAATTTGGCGATTTTGGTCGGCAGCGAAAATTAGGTATCAGTGTTGTAATGGGATTCCGGAAGTTGGAGTAAGTTTGTAGTATCATTTGTGACGTGTGTGTAAAATTTTAGGTCACTCGAATGGATTTGATAGGTTTCGGTGTTGTTGGCGAGTTTTGAAAGTTTAGAAGTTCTTAGGCTTGAATTCGAGGTTGATTTGGTATTTTGGTGTTATTTTTGGTGTTCCAAAGGTTCGACTAAGTTCGGTAAAATATGTGACTTGTGGAAAATATTAGTTGAGATCCTGAGGGGCTCGTGTGAATTTCGGATAGATTGAGATTGTGTTACACTCGTTTTTCTTATGTTTCGACGTCGTTTCTTCAAGCATAAATGATATCATATTAAACAAATGAGCTCCGATTTCTTTTTTTGATTGAAGCATTAGATTCGTATCATAATTACGGACCCGTAGCAAAAAGAATCGTCAAATTTAGACATCGTATGAGGATTTTTTGATCATTTTACTAAGAATTAGGTTGCCAGATTTTTCAGATTAACAACGAAATTGCCACTGACTGCGTATTTAAAAATATACACTATTTGAAATATTGAAACCATCATAGTTCGATTCATAGTGCGATTTGCATTTTTGGCATTGTTTGATGTGATTTGATACCTCGAGTCAGTCCGTATTAGTTTATAGAACTTGTTTGTTTGCTTAGATGGGGTCCTCGGGTGTAGTTCGGACGAGTTTTGAATGTTTTGCTTGGTTTTGGAACATGTTCGATTTCTGGTGTTTTCGCACCTATGACCTTGGAGCGCAGGTGCGGCTCCGCTTCTACATGATCCTAGTCTCTTATGCGGTCATAAAGGTTGGGTAGCTTGCTCACTTCAGCAGAGGCTGGCACGCAGGTGCGAAGGCGGCTTTTGCGGTCCAACTATCGCACCTGCGGTGAAATATCACTCCTGCGATTCCCCTTTTCGCTTTTGTAGTCTTTGATACATCTGTATATCCGTATATGCGGTCCCTGTCCTAGTCAACTGAGTTAGCAGATGCGGACTCTCTCGCAAATGCGGTCCCGTATATGTGATTTCTTGATCGCAGAAGCGAAAGTCCTGGCAGAATCGTATAAGTCGAGGGTTTGGCCATTACTTCATATTTTTTAGTTTTAGACTTCGGATTGGGAGATTCTTTTTGGGTTTTTAAAGAAAATCGAATGGATAATTCTTCTTCACCTAGAATCTAACATATTTCATGATTTTATCTACATTTCCATCATTTAATTTGTGTTCTAAGTTGAGCAAAATGGTTGTTTTTGAAGAACATTTTCAAAATGAAAAAATCATGATTTAAGGTACCAAATGGTATAAGAATTTGATAAATTTAGTATGATTGAACTCGTATCGGAATGGGTATTCAGATTTTATAAAATTTGTCGTGTTCCGAGGTGCGGGCTCAAGGTCAACCTTTGGACCAATTTTCGGATTTTGTTAAAAGTTGAGATTGTATGATCCAAAATAGTTTCTTATGTGTTTTATTTGTGCCTTGAAGTCATTTCGGTTGGATTTGAGCCGTCCGGAGGTCTTTTCACCCGAGAAATATATTTTAGAGTATCGGTTTGTCGTCCTTGAGGTAAGTATCTTCCTAACCTTGTGTGGGGGAATTCCCCTTCGAATTTGAGTCTCCTATGTTAATTGTAATCCGTGTACGCGAGGTAACGAGTGCGTGCTCGGATTTATTTGTGGATGGTTGGCCTTTTGGGGTTCTTGTGTCCTTATATCCAATGTGTATGAGGTTGTTCTTAATATGACTGAGTTTCTTGTTTAATAGTTTCACCTTTACATGCTTAATTTGAATAAATTGCTTCATGATTTACTCGTATTGCCTAATTTACATCATATTTGATTGAATTGAAGAATTTTGCAACTCCTATTGTCATGTTATCTTTTCATAATTGTCGGTGTTATTGAGATTTATTATTATCCCTCCTAAAATTGTTTAGTTTTAAGTGAAGCTAGATCATCCTTCCTTAAATGAATTGTCGTATATCCTCATAATTGTCCATCCTTAAAAAGGAGTTTAGATAACCTATATCTTAGATGACATGCCCTTATTTAGGACCATTTGACTCATGTTGACTTCCTTGTTATTGACTTGTATATTATGGGATCGTTGCTACATGTTAGTTTTTCTCTTTTTTGGACTGTTTTCTTTATGCCTAACAGTCTGTTCTGTGGTTATTCCTTGTGAACTATTCTACCGTTTCTTTGTGATTTACAGCTCTTGAGTTGATTTACTCTATATACCTTGTATTGTTGTCATTGTTACTGTTATACGTGTTGTGGTGATGTACGAGTTTTCTACCGTGCTGTAATTGTTATTTCTGTTGGTTGTTCTTTATATTTACTTTGGGACTACGAAACGGTGTTCTGAACTGCACATTTTTGTTTGGGACTACGGGACAATATCCTGGGAGATTCCCCTGTTCTGCATATTTACTTGGGGACTACGAAACGATATTTCGGGAAATCACCTTGCATATTTATGTTTTAGACTACGGGACGATATCTCGGGAGATCCCCATATTCTGCACATTCGCTTTGGTACTAGGGGACGGTATCCGGGGAAATCCCCCTGCACATTTACATTTGATTCTGCGGGACGGTATCCTAGGAGATCCCTTGTTATTATCATTATGTTCTAAACTATGCTTTCCATTGATCCTATCCTTGTGTAAATATTCTATGTGTTGTCTGCTCCTTTCTTTATGCTTATTAGCTGGTATGAACCATGCTAGGATATTTGCACAAGTATATACGTGGCTAAGCACCCTTGTCGGATAGGAGACTTCTTGAAAATGCTGAGTATAGATGCACACCCATGTTTGTTTGCCCTCCATGTGAGAATGGCTCTATTTGCACGTGAGTTGTCAGTATGATTGTGAGGTATGATGAGGGCACAAAATGCCAAGTGTTAGAGTTTAGGTATTGAGACCCGTATTGTATGATTATGAGATGAGGTGTCACATGGTGACTTTATATTCGAAGATTATGTATTTGAAAATATTATATTCGAAAGGTATTCATTTTGAAAGAACTATTTTTGAAAAATATTTACTTGAAGGAAGTATATGTCGAGACATTTTTATCAATTGAAGGATTTGACTAATTGATTGAAATTGTGGGCTGAGACCTAATGTGAAAACTGTCGTAGTTGCTGAGTTACGACTTGTCTTTACTATATTTATGATTTCAGATCTGGATTGTGTTTTCCGCTCATTTTCCTATGTTGTATTATGGTGTACTATTGTTACTTGTCATTTTCTTTCCTCGTTGCAATTATTGTATTGTTAGTCATATCGCGTAGTCTTTATATAGATATCATGTTCTGTTGTTCTATACTTATACTTGTTCTACTTATTAGACCAGTGGGTGTCTTGACTGTTCCTCGTCACTACTCCACCGAGGTTAGTCTTGATACTAACTAGACACCGTTTTTGTGTGCTCGTACTACACTTCTACACATGTTTTGTGTAGATCTAGTTATTGATCGTTAGTAGTTGTGCGGACCGTTCTTGTGGAGACTCAAGGTAACCATACTGCTGCATTCGCAGGCTTCGGAGTCACCTTCCTATTTTATATTCACACTGTCGTACTCATTTTCATACTATTGTGTTTAGAAGTTGTAGCAAAACTCTGTAGAGCTTATGACTTGTACCACCGATTTTGGGAAGATGTAAATTTCATAAAGATTTCTATGTTAAAACTGTTAGATTTTCTTTACTATAGTTGATATTGAATAAATATTAGGCTTACCTAGTCCCTAAGACTAGGTGTCATCACGGAACCCAATGGAGAAAAAATTGAGTCGTGACAATAAAACAATTCAAGAAAATCCCAGTAGACCATCATTGACTAGTGATTAAGGTATCAAAAATTAAGTAGAAGAAGAAACGATTAAACTAAATCAAAAGAAGAAAGCACTAGACATTGAGTAGAAAGAAAATCGAAATCGAGCACTCGCCAGATTTTAGGTTGAAACCGCGTAAGAGATCAAAAAATCGAACGCACTGATGCAAGAATTTAAGTTTAGAAAATGAAAAGAGAAAACGTAGATGAATTGGAAACTAAAATTGAGCAATAATATTTGGGGAAAAAGCAATAGAATAGAGACACCTGTTTGGGCGGAAAACTAAAAGGGATTTACTTAATTTTAGGCGTTTGAGTTGTTAAGAAAATTTTGTGTAATAGCAATAACTAATATTTATTGTTGCCAATTATTTTTATATTTTATATTTATTATTTTACTACTAAAATATGGTAATGAGAATCTAAATATTTGGTAACAAGAAAAACTTGTGGTTAAAAATTCCATGATACAGCGACAATATAGTTACGTTGTTTCCATTTATTAAAATTAGCCAACAACCATAGTATTGTTGTTAAAACAATTGTTGCTAACTTCTTAACATTTATCATATTATTTGTCAAATATGGCGACTATATTAGAATTTTGGTAACAAAATAATTTTTGTGGGCAAAAGTTCTATGATATAGCAATAATTAAATAAAGTTATTGCGATTTATTGTATTTTGCAACAATATTATTGTTGTTGCAAAAAAAATTGTTGCAAATTCTATACATTCTTGCAGTGATATTGCTTGTAGAATTTCTTGAGAACCATTATTAGTAAGAATAATGGGTTCGATATGGATAGTTACCTTCAATAAATCATAAACTCCGTGACCTTTGAAGACTTGCAAGCAAAGTTCTCTCCATAAGAGCCGTGAGAACTAGGTTTTTGATATTTAAGAGAGAAATAGCAGAAGGCAAATAGGGAGCTTGAGATACAGGGGCAGCCATGGAAGAGGGACATGAAAAGTAAAAAAATGACTGAAGAAGATGTGATGAGGAAGGAAGTGTTGGAAAGAAACTTAATAAGCAACTGATACTATGAAAGAGTTATATATTCTTGATGAATATTCTGACAAGTACAATAAAATATATATATATATATATATATGGAGTACATCCACGTCTAAATATAAGATAACTCTAAGTATAACAATAATTATAAATAATTCAAATTACATCTCTATATATACACTGTTTATCAATGTATATGTTTAGCTACGGAACTGATGCTTTTCATAGAAAGGCTTTATACGGGTATAGTTATTATTCTTGTTAAACTGTTCTTGAAAAAGCCAAACAAAAGGTACAAACTGTTCTTTCTTGTATAAATAAATATGTAAAACAGCTCTTTTGGATTAATTTTTGGTTATTTGAGAGGAATATTGCATGAAAATGAAAACTAAAAAACTATCAAATGCATAGAATCAAACACAACTTACAATAATTAGTGGTCTTTAGAAATAACTACCAATAGCAGCGATTGTAGTCCAACGATTAGGATAATTGCCTTCTAAGCAATAGACCCGGGTTCGACTCCCGGCAGACGCAACCAGCAAACTCTTTTGCCCCAAGAAGAGTTTTGAGGGGGACTTCCAATTTAGCGAGCTTTAGTAAAACACTGCTATAATGATTTGAGTGGGGGATGACTTGTGAGGACCGTTTCCAGTTGCAGTACTAAATAAATAACTTGCATATGCAGTGACTAAAGCTAGCGAACGAAGAATAGTATGCAAATATCAACTTGGAATAAGAAAAGAAATACTGTTAGTACTTAATAATTGGGGAATTGAGTAGACACCTAGATGGGGGATTTTGTTTTTTTTTTTGTTTTTTGTTTGATTTGGTTTTAATAACAAATATCATTACTACTCCTCTCTTTTCTATTCTTTATTATAAAAAATGTCTCAACAGTTATTATTCCAGTCTTCCATATTCCTCCTTAGCTTATTGTAAGTGATCATTCCATTCGTATTCCTCATAATGGTCCTTATTTCTAACTTTTAGTACTATAAGAAAATGAGTTCTAATTTAGGTGCAGTTGTAGCTGTCTGTCTGTTGCCATTTGCTTCCAAGATTTCCCAACTACATTCCAATTTATCTTTTCTTTCCCAGTTCTTCAAGCTTTCTATTAGAATGCATGTGAGTCATTTTGCGGCAGCCAAATCGAAAGAGGAGCCGGTAAACTAAATTTTCTTACTATTTTCTAAGTTTGTTCTATTACAGAGGTCTTATGTATTGCATTACACAATTTTCCAATCATTATCTTATAACTATTCCAAAAATTGAGATTTACATTTTCTGGTTTTGACCGGTGCATGGTTCTATTTTTTTAGTGATATGAGAAGACATCCATAATATGGATAAACAATTGTTCATCGACAATTATAGTGATCATATATCATTTAAGTTTCGTTGCTATGGGGATGTGATGGGTGTTGTCACTGTTGATGGATCTATGGTGGAGCAAACATGGAAGAAGGTACTTGTAAAAGCGTCTTGTAATACAATGTTATGCTTCATTTGAGTATCTTCACCCAAAAGGATAAATATGGTCGCTGGAAGACATCTATTTTTTCTTATACTTCATATATTTAGATGACTTAATCTTACTTAATGAATATTGTATATTTGCCCTTTTTAGTTTTTCTTCTTTAATTTGTTCTTTTTACATTATTTCTATTTATGTAAGCAATATTTTTCCTTTTCCTTTAGTTTTTGTGGGTGTGCTTATTAGAGATGTGATAAGATAGGGACGTTTAATGGTCAATTATTTCATTGTATGGAAATTAATCGATCTTTACATTTCTGCAAATTAGAAGGTTTTTTATTTTGGTTTCTGAAAATAATGTTAATATAATTAATTATATTTTGTCTAGAACGAAGTGATTGGTTGAGAAAAAAATTCAAAACTGTTATAAAATAATAAAAGAACAAAAACAATATTGCAGAGAAAGAGAGAGGAAATTCTTATTGAATTTTGGGATGATTTACAATGGGGTAAGACCCCTCTATTTATAGGGAAAAATGACTTAGTCACAAAGTAAAACTCTCTACAAGATAGACATTCACTACAAATAGAATTCTATTATTAACACTCCCCCTTGAATGTCTACTCAATAAGTAATGTGCCTCATTAAAACCTTAACTAAAATAAAACCCAATGGGAAAAAAATCTAGTAAAGGAAAAAGAGTACACATATCTAATAATACGCTTTTTGGTTGTCTCGCTAAAAACATTACAAGGAAAACCCAGTGGGACAAAACTTTGAAAGGAAAAAAGAGTGCAACGCGCATTAACTCCCCCCTGATGAGAGCATCAATTCACATCCTTAAGCCTTCGCATCCCAATCTTGTGCACTAGCTTCTTGAAGGTTGACGTCGCCAATGATTTTATATCAGTTTCAATATATTTTCATAATGACATAACATAGAGATCTCTTCATTCATATATTCAGGTACCTAAACCTCTCATGAGATATTATGAAGTGTTATGTCATGTGATCTTCTAGATCACTTGCCTCCTTTATTATGATAAGTTTGATAATTTGCTCATCTTCTTTATCAAGAAGTTTATTTGAAACCGATTGTCTATATGCTTTAAGCTTACCATAGACTTTGTCCTTCTAGGACTTAATATGAGCATTTGCAATGAGAATATAGTTACTTTCTTTGGGCAAGCAAATACATCTGGCATGCTTTGCAATAAATTGCATATGAATTATCCTTTTATGAACTTCAAGTTCATATTATTTTATTCGAGGATCTAGATGTATAAATGATAATTCATTCCATGTAACTTTTTCTCAACTGTTGTATCTTGTCTCCCCCTCGTGTTAGAAAAACTAACTTGTTTCCTCAACTTTGAGAACCCATCTTTGTGCGTTATGGTGTTAATCAAAATATACACCGCACATCAATAATAATAAGATGGAATTATTTGGTTCCTGACCTTGAACCACTTGTGAGGGGAGAATGCAATATACTTTCGTATATATCAAATTGATATATATATATAACTTTGTACTCATAAGAAAAAATTTAGCTATTAAGTAGAGGCACTCAATAAATCGTTTTTCTAAACCAATTGTGATGTAGACCAACTTATCAAGATGAACTTCTTGAATAGAAAATCTGGAATATGCTCTAAATTAAATTATTGAGCAAGTTACCTCGCAAATACCATGTTGTGGGTTAATAATAACTGCACATGTAACCATCTCATAGATGCATCTTATGTAGTATACATGACATGTGAATGGGCCCATATTCACCTTTGATATTTCCAGTATTCATGGGATTCAATCCCAATTTTAATTGGTCTACTAATTAATGAGAACAAGCAATATAAGAGAATTCGTAAAGAACTTTCTAGTTCTTTAATATTTACCCATGTGAATTCTCTTTTATTTTTTGCACATCATACTTAAATTGATATGGCTAAACCAATTATGCCAACTGAATAAATTATCAATATTAATAAACTTCAGATTTACACCATAATGTGTGCAATTATGAATAAACTCCAAGTTTATTATGATATGGGTTTTATATCAATAAAATATCCACTTCATTGTGGTATTCTTTTGTTTATGTAGTACAAATTGGAGATAAAGCGGGTAACTTTTCACATACATATTACCCCGCTACAAGTTGTAGTAATAGAAGATATTAAATTTTTTCTTTATTTATAGTCTCAATATAATCAACCGCTTTCGCGAATACTTTGGAAACTGAATATGTTTCTTTGAGACTTACTACAACACAATACCTTATTGGTAATCAATTGTGTTTCTCCAAAATAGTGGTAATTGGCTCTTCCAGAGCTCTCAATTAATTTTGTACTACCACATATTCATCAACACCCATATGGTGAATATCTCTTTGAAAGAGAAAGTTATACCATTATGGTTATGGTCAAAATTAAATGTGCAAGTTCTGTTCTTGCATTATCGTTGTCTTTTAATAATCACAATGCCAAAATATTTTGGCGTACAGTAGGTACGTGACCAATGACCATTCATGCCATAATAATGACATTATTTTCTTATATCATCTCAAACCTCCTTCTAGAGGTGAGTGTGGTATATTCGCTACCACTAGCACGTTCATATTCTTTGAAGAATGAATATGTATTCGTAAATCAGATGTTGTCACATTCACATCATGAATGGACCATAATCATCTATATGTGCTTTATAAAATCTCATGTCAAATCGATGACAAATATTACTTTCACATAGTGAAGGATTATTTTGAGAATCCTTATTATTCTCAGTATCACAATGATGACGATTATAATTTCGTCTATTGCCACGTCCACATCCATTGATACCTTCATAGTAATAATTTTGTCTTCTTTCAGACTTATCACATACTGCTATCACATTCTCTAAAGGGAATGAGAATGGAGCAAATTCAATGGGACGAGTTTTCAATTCTTTGCCCACAATCATACATGAATTTAATCATGGCAAGGCATAGAAAATTTACCACTTTGGGTGGTTATAATTTCTTTCAAACTCCATTAGAGTTGCAAACAAAATTTTTCGTCTTTGCTTGTATTTAAAATCAAATTATAGAATGTCAAGAATTTGAAAGAGAAAAGTAAAATACTTACCTTAAATCCAGAATTTAATCATGAAGTAAGTTCATAGAACAATTGATAATGATTATGCTCAATCCCAAAGCTTCTACTCAATTGGTTAGAGTCTCGTGCTGATAACGTGTTATAAAATAATAAAAGAACAAGAACAATATTGCAGAGAAAGAGAGAGGAAATTCTTATTGAATTTTGGGATGATTTACAATGGGGTAAGACCCCTCTATTTATAGGGAAAAAATGACTTAGTCACAAAGTAAAACTCTCTACAAGATAGACATTCACTCTAAGTAGAATTCTATTCATAACAAAAACAACTATTTGTGTTACTTATGGTTCAAAATTTCAAGATTTTGTCCCATTTAAAGGTGTGAATTGTGTTCAAATAGATTTTAGTTTTATATATTAAGGGGAAGTTTGATTTGTTAGAAGTGGTTTGCAAATCTTTAGATGTACATAATTTCTTTTGTTTAGTGGACTTGTACTTAAAAGTTATAAGTGTTAGAATCGATTAAGAATGAAGGTTCGTGATCACAAGAATAAAATTAAATTCTATGATTCCAATGTCTTGAAAAATCTCATTTTGAATTACCTCGATTTGTGTACGCAGTCCGGGTGCATAGCCGAAAAACTTAAATAGGAAAATATGTGAAAAATATTAAATTTTAACTATAAAATGAATAAATTTGACTTCGGTCAACGTTTTGGGTAAACGGATCCGGACCCATAATTTGATGGTTCCAAAGTGTCCATAGGAAAATATGGGACTTGGGCGTAAGCCCAGAATTGAATTCTGAGGTCCTAAGCCTGAGAAATGAATTTTTAAAGAAAATTATTTTTGAAATTGTTTAAAGGAATTTGAAATGAAATTTGAGTAGAACATGATGGTATCAGGTCCGTATTTTGTTTTCGCCACCGGTACAGGTCTTATATATGATTTAAGGTGATTCTGTGGAATTTGGTGAAAAATGGATGTCATTTGACGTGATTCGGACCTAAATGTCAAAAATTGATGATTTAAGAAATTTGAGAAAATTCTTTGATTTTGAGATTTAATTCGTTGTTAGTGACGTTGTTTTGGTGATTTGATCGCACGGATAAGTTTATGTGATATTTTTGAGTTAGTATGCATGTTTGGTTTGGAGCCCTGAGGGCTCGAGTGAGTCTCGGAAAGGCGTCGGAGTGTTTTTGGACTTAGAAAATCTAGTGTTTTGCTGGTTGCTGGTGTCCAAGTTTTTTTTCTATGCGATCGCATAGGAATGTCCGCAATCGCATCGAGTTAATTTTGGTGGTCATGAAATTTTTTCTTTGTGATCGCATTGATTCTTCCGCGATTGCATAGAGTTAATTTTGGTAGTCATGAATTTTTTCTATCCGATCGCATTGATTATCCGCGATCGTATAGATTAAATTTTGGGAGGTTACAATTTGTTCTATGCGATCGCATTAATTCTTTTCGCGATTACATAGAATAAAAATTTGCCCAGTTATTTAAACTCAAAAACAGAATGCATTACGGAAAAATTGGCCATTTTTCATAAACCCCTTCTTCTCCAAAGCTCTTAGGCGATTTTTGAAGCACTTCCTCACCATAATCTCTTAGGTAAGTAATCTTTAACATATTTTCTTCTATTTTCATCAACATCTATTAGATTATAGGCCTAAAAATATGAGATTAAGGGTAGAAAATTGGAGATTTGGGTAGAGTTAGGGCTTTTTGATGATTTGGGAATTTGACCTCGTTTTGGGGTCGAATTTCAAAACAAATTATATATTCGGGCTCGTGGGTGAATGGGTGATCGGGTTTTGGTCCTAACGTCGTGTTTTGATCAAGCGGATCCGGGGTCGATTTTTGGATTTTTGGGAAGAATGATTAAAAAGCTATAAATTAGCATTAGAATTGGATTGTGTTAGCATTTATTGATGTTATTAAATCGATTATGCATAGAAACGATTGCGTTGGAGCCTACTTCTAAAGGAAAGACGGCTTTTGAGGATTGAGTTGGCCGTGGAAGTTCGAGGTAAGTGTTTGGTCTAACCTTAGCTTGAGGGATTAGGAGTGTGTCCTATTTGCTATTTGTTTTCTTGTTGAGTACGACGTATAGGCATGGTGACGATTATCTATACGTTGGTGTCGAGCATGACCGTGGGTCTTATATTATAATTTTTTTTTATGACTACGTAATATTATTCATGCCTTGGTGAAAATTTCTGTTTGCTGTGTAAAGTTGTGGAAAACATTGTGCCCTATGAACATTCAGGGCGTTGGCTCCAGTTGTATAAAGAATTGTGAAAGTATAAGTGATAATTGAACCTCTAGAGCAGTGGCTCGAGTTGTGAAGTAAATTTTGAAGTAAAAGTGAGAAAGAGAAGAGATCATTATGTTGCGCCCTTGCCGGGTTATTGTTGATTTGTGGTTCCCTTGCATAGTGTTCTTAATTGATATTACGGATACTTAGGTTGATGATTCTTTGTGTTAGGTAAGGATTATGGTTATAGCTGAGGTAGTTAGGTGTTGTAACAAGTTTAGGTATAGCTGAGGTGGTTAGGTGTTGTAACTAGTTTGGGTATAGCTGAGGTAGTTAGGTGTTGTAACAAGTTTGGGTATAGCTTGTGAGCACGTGATTTTTGCCCTATATGAGAATTGCTCCCAAAAATTCAAGATAAAATAGTTTTGTGTTTGCTTGCAATTTTTGCGGATTTTGTGTTATTTTTCTCTTATTGTTGGCGTTTGTATGTGCACGTTTATTTGCTTAAATTGATGAAAATACAAAAAAAATGTGTTGCCTTTACATTTTAGGATTTAATTTTACGATTAGGAGTAATCCAGTGCGCTTTACAAATACGTAAAATCAAAAAATAATGTGATTTGCATTTTTTAGCCTTTAATGACCAAATTATGTGATTTTATTTTTAATAAGCATTTAATTTTGTGTGATAATTATTATTAGGAGTTAATTAGTATTTGAGCTAAATTTTTGATTTAATCGAGGATTTTGTTTTTAATTTAGGATTTTAAAGAAAAAAAAAGGAAAAGAACAAAAAATAGAAGAGGAAACTCGGACCAGGCCAAATTTCCACAGGCCCAAACCAAAACAAACCCCCTTACAGGCCCAATTCAAACACCTCTCCGACCCAACCCCAATCTGTCATCCATCAGACATCCAAACGACGTCGTTTGGGCATGGAGAATCTGAACCATTGATCTCACTTGATCAAACGGTCCAATTCAGCCTTAACATCAACCAAACGACGCCGTTCCGGGTGTCTCGAATCCAAGCCGTTAAACCTAGCTGATCGAACGATCAAAATCGTTCGCCTCACCCCGTGTCCAGGCCCGACCCGTTCCTTCAGAGACCAACCCGGTCTCAGAGACGTCTAAACGGCATCGTTCCTCTCAAGTAAGAGATTCAGGCCGTTAATCTTAATTGATCCAACGGCCAAGATTAATTCCTCCCCTTACTATATAATCCCAACACACACCTCACCCCCCTAGCCAAACCCCCTCGTCTCTCCATCGTCTCTCTCAGAGACGACCCCTCTCAAACCCTAGCCGCCTCCCCTCCCCTTCGCCTGAAACCTGGCAGCGACAACGCCGGTGACCATAAAATTAACACCCTAAGGCCTTCTAATCACCCCCAATCCGATTCCACCACCCGTTTGGTTCGAATCTTCCTGGAACTTCTCGAATCTTCGTTTAAAGATTCGAGCCAAATATGAACCTACCCCAACCGGCCCCAAACTTACACCAGACATTCCCCTGACCTCCCTCGTTACCAAACCTCTCTTGGTTTGGTTCGAATCTGGCTAGAAATGTTCGAATCCTAAATTGAACGTAAGAACCCTAGAAATTCTGAACCATGGATTCTGTCCAAATTAAAGGAAGATTTGGGGTCTAATCGACCATAGTCGAAGTGTTCTCAGTTGAGAACACTCGATTAAGGTCCGTTCGACCTCAAAATTTTCGAGTCTGAGTTCGAATCTAGGTCATCTGGTTTCTGACTTCTTGAGGTATTTTTCCTCTCTTTGGTTTGTTTTATGTTTGGTTTATTATTATTTGTTGATGTTATTGTATTGATTTTCTTTTCGATTTTCGTTTATTGTTTTCTTTTTCTTCTTCATCTGACCTTTTATTTGGTCTAAATTTGATTCTGTTCGTTGTGATTATATGTTATGAATTATGTAACCGTTTATTTGAGTTTCGTCGATTAGTCTGTTATGCTTGAATGTTAGATTAACTTGATAATAATTTAATTTTTTGGTTCATTCCAGTAGGTTTACCCTCTTGTTTCTTTGTTGTTCTAATTTTGTGTTGAAATAAACCTGTTGGTATATTCAGTTCATCAGATTGAACTGAATTGATTAGTCATTTGAATTTGTCAATCCCCTTAAAGTTTTTCTGGCTGTTTCTTATTTTGTTTGCCAATTCAATTAAGTATATGATTTGTCTAGTTGGTTTAAGTTCATCTATTTCAGTAGAATTGATTCTATTGATTGATTGTGTTAAGGATTGGTTATAACTGGTGTTTTTAGTTTGAATTCAATTTTGATATGCTTGTGTTGATTAAGAGTCAGTAATGAGATTAATTAGTTAAGTTGATTAGGTTTGAATTGGTTATAGCTGATGAGGTACAGTAGGGGGTCCTAGGGTAGAATAAATCAGGGATAGTTAAGGGGTAGTTTGGGGAATTAAATTACCTAATAATTAAACTAGGGCTGCTATTAGACTAAGTGGAAACATTTCTTAGTGAGGAATGCACTTGCTGATTTTAGGGACTGAAATAGGAATTAATAATTAAAATAAAAGCACTAGGGTAATAGGAGTAAAAAAAAACTGAAAAGATAATTTGTTAGTGGCAAATGCACTAATTGTGTGCCTATTTAGAGGCTGAAAATCAGATAAAGAAGGGGAGAACATTTTTTTTGGGAGAGCTGAAGAGAGTTTAAGGGTTTAAGAGATAATCTGAGAGAAGATTTGGAGAGAAGGCATTCCGTCTTAAAAGTTTTGGAAGCCCAAATTTTCCCCAAATATCTCCAAGCTGAAACATATCTGAGAAATCAAAAATTTCAAATCAAAATCCTCTTCCGTTTTAGCTTTCTTCATATAGAAAAACCAAAAACATTAGAGACTTTCAAAAAATCCAAAAACAAAGAAAAATGCAATAATAAAAAAAGGGCACTGATACTGTGTTATATGGGTTTTCTGGTTTAGTTTTGCTTAATTCTCTTCTATTCTGAATTTTGAGGTTTCACTGAAGTTGTTGGATTGGTTTCGAGTAGCTGTGGGTTTAATTGAACTAGTTTTAGCTGAGTTTGGTTTCAACGAAGTGGTTTGTGTGCATGTTCAAGTAGATTTGGTGTTAATTAAGTTAGTTTGGTTGGATTTCCTTGTTTCCTGTTTGATTTCTGGGCTATTACTGGGTTGGATCCATTTCTGGGCTGTGTGCTGCTGAAATTTTAGTGCTGCTGATTATTTTGTTGTTGCTGAGTTCTCGTTACTTGCTGCTGACCTTTCTTCTTCTTATATTTTCAACATCCAGGTACACCTTTGAACTTTGTATTGATACAACATTGAAGTTGAATTGCTGCAATAGAATCTATCGTCCTTTTGCCTCCTGAAGTTCATTTGTTTAAATTGTCTTAATAGAATGGTTAATAGAGGTTGTGTATTTGTTTAGGTCTATTTTGCTTTGTATTTACTTTGTATAGCTGGGTTGAAAATGGTATTGTAATATTTGGACCACATAACTAAGATTGAAAATCAGGTTGTATATTGGATATTGGATGTAGCTTATGGTGATTCACACATTAGCACCTAGTGACTGATTTCCTTAATGAGAATGAGCTTATTGGATTGTTTAAACTGATCTGGACTGTGATTATTTTCTGCTAGTTCTGAGTATTTAGCTTTCCTACCAATTGATAATTCAGTAGCATTGCAAACAATTGAAAGGGAGAGAAGAGTGTAAATGTGAATAGCACTGTCAAATCACACTAGTTGTAGGTGTCGATTATGATGTTAGCGTCTCTAATTATTTGAATTTACTGTTAGTTAATCATGGACTTCTAAAAAATGGTAATGGTCTATTAGGTTAGAAGCAAGGACGTGTAATTCAGTTAACGGTAATGGTTGCCCGAATTTGTGTAGTTGATAACAAAGGCAGCATTAACATTCACGCCCTTTTATTCATGCAACTGAAGCTGCGGAGATTCGAATTGGGGGCCCTACCCTCAGCTGGTGTTGGATTGGGCTCACATTTGGGCCCGACGAAAGATTATTGGCACGTTACATAGGGCCATTAATACTAATTAGGCCCTTTTCTTTATTTTTAGGGACAAAAACTAATAGAAAAAATCATAGTCGCTTTAAGATTGACCTTTTAAAAATAATGAATGAGACGAGCCTCGACAAACAAAAATACCTAAACTGGGGGCCCCTCTATATGCGTTTTTACTTAGACTTCGGGATGGACTGTTTTAGCAAAATTTCACGGCCTTACCCAAAATAATGGTACGCTAGTCGCTCTAGGCGCGCCTTTAATAAATTAATTTCTTAAATTCGGGTGCACATTTATGCGACCCAAATCCAAATCTCAACGGAGTCGAAACGTGTCGATAACCACGGGTACCTTGATGTGACGCGGTTCGAGATATGTTTTCGCAACGTTGCAATTATTTGTTAAAATAATAATAATAATAATAATAAAAGCGGTAAAGAGTTAAAATTTGCACATAGGTTCAACATGTATT
>MU753077.1:2714-15267 GCA_026770625.1 Nicotiana glauca | reverse complement strand
GCCTTGTTGACCAGACACACTGGTGGAAATTGTTAAGGAGTGCTGAGCCCAAGGGGCTGACTTGAGTGCAGACTCACATTGTTTGATGTTGTACCCAGGTATTGAACTGTTAATAATGAAAGAAAGAGATGTTAAAAAGATATTTTAAAATCTACTCATGTGTTAAAAAGGAATACCATGAAAGTGTACTGCAGTTTAAAAGATGACTCTGTATTTTATAGCATGAGATAGTGCTTTGTGTGGTTTTCTTTTCCTCAGCATTATTTACTTTTATTACCGCTGAGTTGGAAGTACTCACTCGACTCCCTGCACCATGTGTGCAGATTCAGGTACTTGGAAGCNGGTCTTTGGGAAGTTATATTGTTCTGTTAGATTTTCGGGATAATTTTTATAACTATCAGTTTATTTTGGTTTCCTTCACTATTAATGACTTAAAATAAATGATTTTGAGCTCCAAGCTCGGGTTGAGAGTATATTTGGTCGGGCTTGCCTAGACGTTGGGTTGGGCGCCATCACGACCGGGTTTGGGGTCGTGACAATGGACCTCATGAACAGAGTTTTCAAGCCATTCCTAGACACCTTTATTATTGTGTTTATAGAAGATATTTTGGTGTACTCTAAGAGCAAGGAAGATCATGCAGAACACCTCAGAATAGCCTTGCAGACCTTGAAGGAGAATGAGATTTATGCAAAGTTTTCAAAATGTGAGTTCTGGTTGCAGTCAGTGGCATTCTTATGCCATGTGATATCAAGTAAAGGAATAACGGTAGACCCTCAAAAGACAGAAGCAGTCAAGAACTAGCCTAGGCCGACAATGCCAACCGAAATCAGGAGTTTCTTGGGGTTAGTTGGCTACTATAGAAGGTTTTTGGAGGGTTTTTCCTCACTTGCAGCTCTATTAACTAAGTTGACTCAGAAAGCAGTTAAGTTCCAATGGTCAGACGCTTGTGAACAGAGTTTTCAAGAGTTAAAGAAGAGGTTGACCACTGCACCTGTGTTAACCCTGCCGATAGGTTCGGGTGTGAGTGTATTGTGATGCCTCCAGAGTGGGCCTTGGTTGTGTTATTATGCAAAGTGGAAAATTTATTGCTTATGCTTCTAGTCAGTTAAAGAATCATGAAAAAAACTACCCCACACACGACTTGGAGCTTGAAGTAGTGGTGTTTGCATTAAAAATATGGCGACACTACTTTTATGGCGAGCATTCTGAGTTTACATATCACAAAAGCCTCCAGTACATTTTCAAGCAAAAAGAACTAAATTTGAGACAGAGAAGGTGGCTCGAGCTATTGAAAGATTATGACATCAATATCCTTTATCACCCGGGCAAAGCTAATGTGGTAGCGGATGCACTTAGTAGGAAGTCAATGGGTATCTTGGCCCATCTTACAATACAAAGGTGATATTTGGGTCGAAAAATTTAAAAACTAGCGAATGATGGAATTAGATTGGATGAGACCAAAGAAGGAGATATAACTGATTATGCTTTCGCGTAATCCTCCCATGTTGCGCATGTTAAGGCTAAGCAAGATGAAGATCCGTACTTAGTGAAATTAAAAGAAGGAGTCAGAAGCAAAGAAATCACTGCTTTCACTCTAGGAAGTGACGGAGTTTTGAAGTTGAATGATAGGTTATGTGTGCCTGATATAGATAGTCTTAGGAAGGCCATAATGGAGGAAGCTCACAGTTCGAGGTAATCTATACACCTAGGTGCCACCAAATATATCTAGATTTGAAAGAGTTGTATTGGTGGAAAGGCATGAAGGAACAAGTAGTAGATCATGTGGCTAAATGTTTAAATTCCCAGCAAGTTAAAGCCGAGCATCAGAGGCCTGGTGGCCTAGCTCAAAACATAGAGATACCACAGTGGATGTGGCAGATTATTAATATGGATTTCGTAGTAGGTCTACCTTGCAAGTACCGTAAACATGATTCAATTTGGGTTATTGTAGACCGACTGACAAAGTCCCCGCATTTCCTACCAGTAAAGAAGATAGATTCCGCAGAGCAGTATACGCAGTTGTACGTCAAAAAAATAGTCTGATTGCATGGTACTCAAGTTTCAATCGTATTTGACAGAGGCCCTCAGTTAACTGCGCATTTTTCGCAGGCATTTCAAAAAAGATTAGGCACCAAGGTCAATTTAAGCACCGCTTTTCATTCACAAAGCGATGGCCAGGCAGAAAGGACCATTAAGACTCTCAAATATATGTTGCATGCGTGTGTTATAGATTTTGGAGGTAACTGGGATGATCACTTGCCACTTATAGAATTTGCTTAAAATAACAGCTATCAGGCCAGCATTGGTATGGCTCCCTATGAAGTGTTGTATTGGTGGAGATATAGGTCTCCAATGGGTTCGTTTGAACTAGCAAAGGTGTTGTTGATTGGTCTAGAGTTTGTTTGTGAGGCCTTGGAGAAAGTTCAGCTAATTAGAGAAAGACTTAAAGTGGCTCAGAGTCGTCAAAAGTCTTATTCTGATAAGAGGCATCGTGAGTTAGAGTTTATGGCTGGTCATAAGGTGCTTTTGAAAGTTTCACCAACGAAAGGAGTGATGAGGTTAACTTACCCCTAGATTTATTAGACCTTATGAAATTCTAGAAAAGAAAGGAAACGTGACTTATAAGCTAGAGCTACCCTTTGAGTTGTCCTCTGTTCATCCTGTCTTTCATGTGTCTATGCATAGAAAGTACATTCATGATGAGTCACATATAATACCTTCTGATACCATAGAAATTAAAGAAGGTTTGACTTATGAAGAGGTACCTATAGAAATTCTCGATAGACAAGTAAGAAAGCTGAGAACAAAAGATATAGCATCGGTAAAAAATTTTGTGGAATAATCATGATTCAAAAAAGGCTACGTGGGAGGTCGAGGAAGATATAAGAAAGAAATATCCATCTTTATTTGAGGAAAAAGGTATGTGAACCTAAGTTTGGTTTTACATTTATATTTCATATATTAAATACAAGTTAGCAAGTATTTCTGTCCTTCCTAGATTATACTTAGTTGTTGTAGTAACTTAATTTATGATGTAGTATATTTAATTCATTAAAGTGATCTACTTGTGCTAGAGGTGCTTTAGATCCTTGTTAGTAATTGTGGTACCTCTTTGTCGGAGTGTGAGTAATTAATTTATGAGCTGTATATGGTGCCTATGAAGCCTGTTATGGTATATTTGGTTGTTGTTGGTGTAGTTGTGGTATTTGTGACAGGGATATTTTTTGGATAGTCCAATTTACAAGGGAAACTCTACCAAAATTTTTGAAAATTTAGGGAGCTAGCCAAATTTTGAGTCTCTTGGAAGAGTGAGTAGTGCTAAGAAAACATAAGAGGTTCAAGGACCTAAGGAATGATTGTTCGCTTAAGAGTAAGGTCCTAGCAACATTCGAGGACGAATGTTTTAAGGAAGGAAGATTGTAACACTCCTCAAATTTATATAAATTTCAAGACTAGCTAAATATAGAATTTAATTTTTTCCCTTAAATTATACTTCTATTACGGATTTAACCCCTTGTGAGTAGTTTTGAGTTACATCTATATTTATAAATAAGTGGCTATACAATTAGGGAATATTAATATTTTTAATGTTATTAATTATTAAAAATAAGTATCATTAATTATTAGTTAAGAAAAAATAATAATAAAAAAATGGACAAAATAACCAAAGCCCTTAAGCCCATAAAATCTGTCGAAAAGCGTAAGCAGGCTTAAAGCCTTAAAACTTCGAACGAAAAAGAAACCCCAAGCAAACTTCTTCTAACTTAGCACGTCACAGCGAAAATACTCACGCCAGCTACGGAAAATTATAGGGTACTTACCGATCACTAATTCTTGAATTCAGGTGTGTAAATGTTCCTATTGTAAATTATCCTACAGTGGTAATAGGTAAGAATTAAATAGTTAATTCCCTTCTTCCTCTATATCAACAATAAATTACATGTTAGGTGTAAAACTTTAAAATTTATTTAAAATGCACTGGTTGTTGTAGAATCAATTGTTTGACGGGTATAAATTGGACTGGAGTCTAAGTATTTGCCCGAGAAGTTTTGAGGTGAGTTGATATAATCCTTTACCAAAGTGGTTTAACTCACTAAAGCATGCATACAAGGAGTTTGATAAAATGCCTGAAAGAGTTACTATGTACTTAAATTGGAGCGAGTACAGTTGCTCGTTTCTCTCTTCAATGTTTCTAACAAAAAATAGTTAAATACTTATGTAACAAACATTACTGGACAAGTTGCCTCTTGATTTGGCTAGCAATTGAATTGTAATATAAATAAGTTTAACGAGCAAATTTTGCTACTGTCATTAGATAGGACTAGCTCTAGTTACTTCACAAAGCATAATCTAATAGTTTGTTGAATGATATTAAGAAGTTTCGTGGTTAAGATCCAAACTATCGTTGACACTCATAGTAGTCTTAAAAAGTTAGTTATCGCTATTTTTGACCTTACCATTTAAGTACAAATAATTTTAAACTCCTGTCACAATCCCTGTGCACTCTAGATTTGAAAATATATTAACTTAGAAGTGTTCTAGCTAAAGTTTAGATGATTTATTATTATATATGTGCATAATTTTTTAGATTTTTTGGTTATTCTTATATACCATTTTCATGTTGAAAATTTATGAAGAACCAAGAATCTCCTGAAATACTTTTGAATGTTTATTTCATTCTTACGCCATGTTTTACATTTAAGGATAACTATATGAGTATGTATTGGATGTTCCAGAAAAGATTTAGACTTGAAAAGTCACAAGAAGAAGTTTTAGAAAGAAAAGATTTTTGGTGAGTATCCTTTATTCTGAGAAGGGGTCATCGTCCAGGCCAAAGGTTCTGACTAAAACGTTGACTTCCCGAAACTACTTGTGCTAAAGTAGGGAGCATATAGGCCGAGGGTCTCGTTGCTGAGAATTTAATTAGCTAAAATAAGGTATGATACATGAGCATTGAGAACCATGAAACGAGTGGCACCTCCTGGATTGGGCCTATTCGATCAGGTTGGGATCGAACCCGTGCCGATCATACGGTGACTGCGACAGAATTAAGTCAGGATAGTTGGAACTCCCAAAGTATAAAGTGATGTATTTTTTTAGAAAGAAAAAGAAAAGATTTTTTTTTAGAATATCATAAACTGCTATTATGCAATTATTTAGAATTATTCTTATAAGCTTTATGTTTTACATGCATTTAGAATCTTTTCTCATGATGTATATGTTATTAAAGTTTTGTCCAAGTTGTTGAGACTCACTGAGTACAATGGATAGTACTGACGTTCTCTTTTGGGAACCTATGTTGGTCTGCAGTACAACGTAGGAACCGGATTTGCAGGCGAGCAGGTTACGAGTTAGGACTTCCTTCTCTTCTTGTGCTATTGTTGAGCTTCGGTTTTGTTCGTGGAGTATTCCTTAGAGTTATCTTTATTTAGTTATTTCTTTGTTTACTTAGAGAACTGTCCAGGAAATCTCATGTCTTGAGCAGTGAGTCAGTTTATCAGTAGAGGCTTCATAGACATAGTCATTGGGTTGATTTAGATATATTTTTTATATATAACTTAGCAGTAATTCAGTAGTTACTACGAATAAAGTTTTGGAGTTGATTTATTTAAATATTTGAATTAATCAAAAGTATTTGATTAGAGTATTTCGTTGTTGCATATAAAGTTTGGAGCTAAAATAGATTTGATCAACAGAGATGGTACGCTCGATCATGTTTAGTGAGCGAGTGCTGGTCTCGGCTTGTTAAGAAAATGGGTCATGACAAACTTGGTATTAGAGCCAGGTTTATGGAGTCTTAAGGGTCTATGAAGTCGTGTTAGTAGAGTCTTGTTTATGTGTATGAAGCGCACCATACTTATGAACAGGAGGCTACAAGCATTTAGGAAAAGTCTTTCTATTTTTTTTCTTCATATTTTAGATCGTGCAGTAGAGTCTACCTCTAAGAAATTATCTAATTTATTCATTTCTCCAAAACTTGCAGAAATGGCTCGTACTTGCAACTCTGACACCGACACTCAGGATGCTGCTCAAGAAACTATCGCTACTATTGTGGCTCAAGGTAGAAGTAATAAGGCTTTGACTTAGAAAAGGAGGGGAAATCCACAAAGGGAGTCCAAGTACCCCGGGTTGAACAAGAAGAAGAGGTGGAGCATGATGATCCAGAACCTCAAGATCCAGTACTGCCCCCAACAGCAGGTCCGGCTCAGGAAATTGTATCTCCCAAGGTGGATCAGATGTTTAATGTTGTAAACAGTGTTGTGGAGATGTTTAAGCCTTCATGGCCAACTAGAACAAGAAAAGAGATGAGATTCCACCTCGATCAAACAGACAGAACAATTCTGAGTCCTCAAGAGTGAATGAATTTGTGAAGTTGAATCCTCCAGTGTTCCATGGTTTCATAATTAATGAAGATCCAATGTTGTGACTGGAGGGTGTCAAGGAAGCCCTCCGAGTGATGAAAGCATTTGATGATGAAGCTGTGGAGCTGGATGCTTACCAGCTTGGAGATGTGGCCGGCGCTTGGTTTGAGATGTGGGAAAATGAAAGAGCTAAAGATGATGGTCTGCCTACTTGGGAAGAATTTGAAGAGGACTTTATGGCTATTTTTATCCCAAAAGAGGATAGGGAAGCTAAGGCTACAGAGATCGAACGGCTCAAGCAAGGGAATAAAAGTATGCAGGAGTACTACATGGAATTCATAAGGTTGGCAAAGCATGATCCTCACATGGTTAAGACAGAAAGAGCAAAGATTCGCAGGTTTGTTGGCGGTTTAGCTTACCACATTAAGGATACGACATCAGCTGCAGCAGTATGGATGACAACCTTCTCCTCTATTGTGGGATTTTCCAAGCACTTAGAAAAAGACAAACAACAAAGGAGAGAAGAAAAAGAGCATAACAAGAAAGCTCGGGCAGCGGGTAGGTTTAATGGTACATCCAGCGGAGGTGGAAGGGATTCCTCTAATAAGGAGTCATTAGCACCAGCTCAATCCAGTCATCAATCTGGTGGTGGGTCTTCCTTCAAACGTACTCAGAGTTATGGAAATCAGTCTCGCCAGAATCAAAATTTTAGGAAATCATCCTCACATAGCGAGAGTCATACTAAGCAACATTCACACGAACAAGGTATTTGTGGAACATGTAAGTGGCAACATTCAGGTCAGTGCAAGCTCAGGTTTCAAGGTTGCTACCACTGTAGAGATATTGGTCATATAAAGGCCAACTGTCCAAAGTTGCAACGTAATTTCAGTAGTGGATCAACTCGTCTTTCTAGTTCCTCAGCTACTGCAATTGCACCACCTCAGGCTCGTGTTTCTCATAATCAGACCGAGCATGGAGCAGGCAGAGGTGCAGACCAAGTTACTCAAGGAGGGGGACAACCCCGTTTGCTTGCTACACTTGATCGTCAGAGTGCAGAGGCATCTGCAGAAGTTATTACAGGTATACTTTTAGTCTGCTCACATAACGTTTATGCCATAATGGATCCAGGTTCAATGTTTTCATATGTGACCCCCATACTTTGCAATTAACCTCGGACTAGAACCTGAACAACTTAGTGAGTCATTCCTAGTATCTACTCCAGTTGGCGAGTCAGTGAAAGTCACCAGAGTATGTAGAGGTTGTATAGTTTCAGTCCAAGGTCACAACACCAAAGCCGATCTCATAAAGTTAGAAATGGTGGATTTTGATGTGATCATGGGTATGGATTGGTTGTATTCCTACTATGCCATGTTATATTGTCATGCCAAGATAGTCAGGTTCCAATTTCCAAAGAAGAATTCTTAGAGTAGAAGGGAAGTTGAGCATTGCTTGTGGGTAAGTTTATTTCTTACCTTAAGGCACAACGAATGATCGGTATGGGGTGTCTCGCCTATTTGGTCGCATCAATAATCCAGAATTAGAACCACCAGCTCTTCAGTCAGTGGCAGTTGTTAGAGAATTTCCAGAAGTTTTCCCAGATGACCTTCCCGGACTTCCTCTTGAAAGAATCATAGACTTTGGCATTAATCTCATGCCAGGCACTCAGCCCATATCTATACCCCCTTATAGGATGGCTCCAGCAGAGCTTAATGAGTTGAGAGAACATTTGAAAAACCTTCTTTACAAAGGCTTCATCAGACCGAGTGTTTCACCGTGGGGAGCCCCGGTTCTGTTTGTCAAGAAGAAAGATGGGTCTCTTAGAATGTGTGTCGACTATCGGCAGTTGAATAAAGTTACCATTAAGAACAAGTACCCACTGCCAAGAATTGATGATTTATTTGATCAACTTCAGGGTGCAAAGTACTTTTCAAAAATAGACTTGAGTTCGGGGTACCATCAGTTGAGAATCACAAAAGAGGATATATCTAAAATAGTCTTTAGAACTCTCTATGGGCACTATGAATTTCTAGTGATGCCCTTCGAGTTGACAAATGCTCCAGCTACATTTATGGACCTCATGAACAGAGTTTTCAAGCCATTCCTAGACACCTTTATTATTGTGTTTATAGACGATATTTTGGTGTACTCTAAGAGCAAGGAACATCATGCAGAACACCTTAGAATAGCCTTGCGGACCTTGAAGGAGAATGAGCTTTATGCCAAGTTTTCAAAATATGAGTTCTGGTTGCAGTCACTGGCATTATTATGCCACGTGGTATCAAATGAAGGAATAACAGTATACCCTCAGAAGATAGAAGCAATCAAGAACTGGCCTAGGCCGACAACGCCAACCGTAATCAAGAGTTTCTTGGGGTTAGTTGGCTACTATAGAAGGTTTATGAAGGGGTTTTCCTCACTTGAAGCTCTATTAACTAAGTTGACTCAAAAAGCAGTTAAGTTCCAATGGTCAGACGCTTGTGAGCAGAGCTTTCAAGAGTTAAAGGAGAGGTTGACCACTGCACCTGTATTAACCTTGCAGACAGGCTCGGGTGGGAGTGTATTATACGTCCAGTGAGTTAAAGAATCATGAAAAGAACTACCCCACACAAGACTTGGAGCTTGAAGTAGTGGTATTTGCATTAAAAATATGGCGACACTACCTTTATGGCGAGCATTCTGAAGTGTTTACAGATCACAGAAGCCTCAAGTACATTTTCAAGCAAAAAGAACTAAATTAAAAACAGAGAAGGTGGCTCGAGCTATTGAAAGATTATGACATCAATATCCTTTATCACCCGAGCAAAGCTAATGTGGTAGCAGATGCACTTAGTAGGAAGTCAATGGGTATCTTGGCCCATCTTGCAGTACAAAGGCGATATTTGGGTGGAGAAATTCAAAAACTGGCAAATGATGGAATTAGATTGGATGAGACCGAAGAAGGAGATATAACTGCTTATGCCTTAGCACAATCCTCCCTTGTTGCGCATGTTAAGGCTAAGCAAGAAGAAGATCTGTACTTAGTGAAATTAAAAGAAGGAGTCAGAAGCAAAGAAATCACTACTTTCACTCTAGGAAGTGACGGAGTTTTGAAGTTGAATGATCGGTTATGTATGCCTGATGTAGATGGTCTTAGGAAGGCCATAATGGAGGAAGCTCACAATTTTAGGTACTCTATCCACCCAGGTGCCACCAAAATGTATCTATATTTGAAAGAGTTGTATTTGTGGAAAGGCATGAAGAAACAAGTAGCAGATCATATGGCTAAATATTTAAATTGCCAGAAAGTCAAAATCGAGCATCAGAGGCCTGGTGGCCTAGCTCAAGACATAGAGATACCACAGTAAAAGTGGGAGATGATTAATATGGATTTCGTAGTAGGTCTACCTCGCAAGTACCGTAAACATGATTCAATTTGCATTATTGTAGAGTGACTGCCAAAATCTGTGCATTTCCTACCAGTAAAGACGACAGATTCCACAGAGCAGTATACGCAGTTGTACATCAAAGAAATAGTCTGATTGTATGGTACTGAAGTTTCAATCATATCTGATAGAGGCCCTCAGTTCACGGCGCATTTTTGGCAGGCATTTCAGAAAAGATTAGGTACCAAGGTCAATTTAAGGACCGCTTTTCATTCACATAGAGATGGCCAGGCTGAAAGGACCATTTAGACTCTCAAAGATATATTGTGTGCGTGTGTTATAGATTTTGGAGGTAATTGGGATGATCACTTGCCACTTATAGAATTTGCTTAAAATAACAGCTATCAGGCCGGCATTGGTATGGATCCTTATGAAGCGTTGTATGGGCAGAGATATAGGTCTCCAATGGGTTGGTTTGAACTAGCAGAGGTGCCATTGATTGGTCTAGAGTTTGTTTATGAGGCCTTGGAGAAAGTTCAGCTAATTAGAGAAAAGACTTAAAGTGGCTCAGAGTTGTCAAAAGTCTTATTCTGACAAGAGGCATCGTGAGTTAGAGTATATGGTCGGTGATAAGGTGCTTTTGAAAGTTTCACCAATGAAAGGAGTGATGAGGTCTGGTAAGAAAAGAAAACTTACCCCAAGATTTATCGGACCTTATGAAATTCTAGAAAAGAAAGGAAACATGGCTTATAAGCTAGCTCTACCCATTGAGTTGTCCTCTGTTCATCCTGTCTTTCATGTGTCTATACTTAGAAAGTACATTCATGATGAGTCGCATATAATACCTGCTGATACCATAGAAATTAAAGAAGGTTTGACTTATGAAGAGGTACCTATAAAAATTTTCGATATACAAGTAAGAAAGCTTAGAACAAAAGATATAGCATCGGTAATAAATTTTGTGGAATAATCATGATTCAAAAGAGGCTACATAGGAGGTCGAGGAAGATATGAGAAAGAAATATTCATATTTATGTTAGGAAAAAGGTATGTGAACCTAAGTTTGGTTTTACATTTATATTTCATTTATTAAATACAAGTTAGCAAGTGTTTCTATCCTTCCTAGATTATACTTAGTTGTTGTAGTAACTTAGTTTATGATGTAGTATGTTTAATTCATTAAAGTGATCTACTTGTGCTAGAGGTGGTTTAGATCCTTGTTAGTAATTGTGGTACCTCCTTGCCAGAGTGTGAGTAATTAATTTATGAGCTGTGTATGGTGCCTATGAAGCCTGTTATGGTATATTTGGTTGTTATTGGTGTAGTTGTGGTATTTGTGACACAGATATTATTTTGGATAGTCCAATTTAAAAGGGAAACTCTGCCAAAATTTTTAAAAATTTATGGAGTTAGCCAAATTTTGAGTCCCTTGGAAAAGTGACTAGTGCTAAGAAAACTTAAGAGGTTCAATGACCTAAGGAATGATTGTTAGCTTAAGAGTAAGGCCCTAGCAACATTCGAGGACGAATGTTTTAAGGAGGGAAGATTGTAACACTCCTAAAATTTATATAAATTTCAAGACTCACTAAATATAGAATTTAATTTTTCCCCTTAAATTATACTTCTATTACGGATTTAAACCCTTGTGAGTAATTTTGAGTTACATCTATATTTATAAATAAGTGGCTATACAATTAGGGAACATTAATAATTTTAATGTTATCAATTATTAAAAGTAGGTATTATTAATTATTAGTTAAGAAAAAAATAATAAAAAAAAATGGACAAAATAACCAAAGCTCTTAAGCCCATAAAATCTGTTGAAAAGCGTAAGCAGGCTTAAAGCCTTAAAACTTCGAACGAAAAAGAAACACCAAGCAAACTTCTTCTAACTTAGCACATCCTTGCGAAAATACTCACGGCAGCTACGGAAAATTATAGGGTACTTACCAATCACTAATTCTTGAATTCAGGTATGTAAATTTTCCTACTGTCAATTTTCCTACAGTGGTAATAGGTAAGAATTGAATAGCTAATCCCCTTCTTCCTCGATTTCAACAATAAATTACATGTTAGGTATGAAACTTTAAAATTTATTTAAAATGCACTGGTTGTTATAGAATCAATTGTTTGACGGGTATAAATTGGACTGGAGTCTATGTATTTGCCCGAGAAGTTTTGAGGTAAGTTGATATAACCCTTTACCAAAGTGGTTTAACTCACTAAAGCATGCATACAAGGTGTTTGATGAATTGCCTAAAAGAGTTAGTATGTACTTAAATTGGAGCGAGTACAGTTGCTCGTTTCACTGTTCAATGCTTCTAATAAAAAGATAGTTAAATACTTATGTAACAAACATTACTGGTGTCACGACCCGGATTTCCGACCCTCGGGAGCCGTGATGGCGCCTACTAATGGGAGCTAGGCAAGCCAAATTAATTATTAACCTTCTAGGCAAACATCGTCAATATTAAGGCAATAAGACATTTAATATAAAAGCGGAAGTCTTAAACATAAATAACCTGAAAACGAGTGCGAAATTTCAATTACAACCTCTACCCAAGACTGGAGTCACTAACTCATGAACATCTATAGAATGCTAAACACAAGGTCTGAATAAAACACAATACTGTTTGTTCTGGTACAAGGATAAAAAATGAATGACAAAGATAGAAGAGACTCCAGTCCATGCGGACGTCAGCAAGGCTACCTCGAAATCTCTAGACTGAAGACAGCTCCCAATCAACTACTGCTATCCAAAAGCTGCTCCGGCTCCGTGATCTGTGCAAAAGAGCACAGAAGTGTAGCATCAGCACAACCGAACCCAT